>JAVJIF010015803.1:0-64132 GCA_038442645.1 Agave tequilana
ATTTACACCTCAAATAACTTCTGAGCTTTGCTGTTAACATAAACACAAGACACTTCTTTCTCTATCTGTATTATATATTTATTTTTGTAGCATTTAATTTTTTTTCCTTTCTGAACTCCATACAACTAAGCTGTGATGAGCTGCTAACACGTAAGAAGACCTTTTCATTAGATTAGGTCTTCCATGAAATATTCCTGTTACGCTTGGCTTCTGAGCTTTGTCGATGGATCATAAAACTCACAAAAAACATGCAACACCACTCCCCCCCCACCCCCCCCAAAAAAAAAACCCCCCACGCACACAACACTACTTTCTCTATCTGTATTATTTTTTTTAGTACATATTTTGTTTCCTTTGAACTCCATATAACTCTGCGGTGATGAGCTGCTAACACGTAAGAAGACCTTTTATTTAGGTTAGGTCTTCAATGAAATATTCTTGTTACGCTTGGCTTCTGAGCTTTGTTGTTTCTAGTTTCAGCAGTACATCTTTTTTTAACATTTTGAATTTACTCCCCCCACCCCCCCCGCCCCCAAAAAAAAAAAAAAAAAAAAAAAAAAAAAAATCACTCCCATAACCTTCCATGTTTTCATGTTAACGGCTTAAATCTTAATGTTTTTCAATTTACACCTCAAATAACTTCTGAGCTTTGCTGTTAACATAAACACAAGACACTTCTTTCTCTATCTGTATTATATATTTATTTTTGTAGCATTTAATTTTTTTTCCTTTCTGAACTCCATACAACTAACTAAGCTGTGATGAGCTGCTAACACGTAAGAAGACCTTTTCATTAGATTAGGTCTTCCATGAAATATTCCTGTTACGCTTGGCTTCTGAGCTTTGTCGATGGATCATAAACTCACAAAAAACATGCAACCCCCCCCCCCCCCCCCCCCCAAAAAAAAAAAAAAAAAAAAAAAACCCCACGCACACAACACTACTTTCTCTATCTGTATTATTTTTTTTAGTACATATTTTGTTTCCTTTGAACTCCATATAACTCTGCGGTGATGAGCCGCTAACACGTAAGAAGACCTTTTATTTAGGTTAGGTCTTCATGAAATATTCTTGTTACGCTTGGCTTCTGAGCTTTGTTGTTTCTAGTTTTCAGCAGTACATCTTTTTATAACATTTTGAATTTACTCCCCCCCCCCCCCCCCCCCCACCCAAAAAAAAAAAAAAAAAAAAAAAAAAAAAATCAACTCCCATAACCTTCCATGTTTTCAAGTTAACGGCTTAAATCTTAAATGTTTTTCAAATTTACACCTCAAATAACTTAGTTGCGTGAAAACACAAATTACTATTAGTTTCTTAAGTCCACTGATTTGAGTATGCTTGGAATATTCATTTCTGACCTGAGCAAGTCCCGATTACTGTGCAATGATGAGCTGCTAAAATGGAAGAAGTCCTCTAAAAGATGTCCTGTGAAATCCTCTTGTTACGCTCGGTTTCTGAGCTTTTGTTCTCACACCCATCGACAAACATCTATCAACAACCCATACTAACACACTCACATGCACTAGAAAATTTCTTCCTCTTCCACTTGCTTCCACTTCCACACAAAAATGAGTAGTATTTTTTTAAAAAAAAAACAGCTTACTGCTTTTATTCTTGTCATCCTAGAATTGAGCTTTCTTTTTCCTATGAATCCTTTTTTTTCATATATGATGTAAAAGAGTTTTTTTTCCCCTTTGCTGCTCTGGTTATGTGATTAGGCCCCTTCTTGCCATTACACAAGTTAACTATCATTAGCTTACACGGGCAAATTGTGCTGACTAAAAGTTTATCTCAGTTACACTGTACTGTTGGTATTTCTGAATTGTATTGATATCTGTTTTTTCTCTGAGGAAATATCTGTTGTCATGATGGGGAGCTTTGCTCCCCACATTTTGTGAGATGCCTAAATGTGTAACTGGTGATGGGTGAAATTGCCTTGCCTTCTAAATCTCTGAATTTGAGAGTGTTTCATTTATTTTTGCTAAAAATCTTGCTTGTTTGCTAATAGCTACACAATTTTATATTGCAGGTGACTGACAACTACTACAGGCCAGACCTGACAAAGGCCGCCCTTGCAAGGCTCAGCGCTGTGCACAGGAGTCTCAAAGTGGCCAAGTCTGGTGCAAAGAAGAGGAACAGACAGGCTGTTAGGAAGTGAGACATGCAAAGTTTCTGATGGGTGAGATGACGTGTGTGCGCCCTTTTTGTTTTCTTGGCTTGAAGAGTTTTAAAAGTTCAAGACTTTGTGTTTCATATTATTATTGAGACCTTCTGTTTCAGTTTTATCTAGTTTACAATCTTGTTGAGAATCTGTTATAATTAGAGATAATGATTTTTATGTTCCAAACAAATCTGAGAATGCATTTTTCTTTCCTGGGTACATCTTTTTTTTTTTCTCCCTTGAAACCTCTTGTACTTTCCAGTTCCAAGGACCTACTTCCAGGGATCTGGATACATGGTCTACTCACACAGGAGCCTTGAATCCTGCTCTAACATGAATTGTTTATCTGCTGACGTCTATCAACATAAAGCAAATATAGTTTAGGTTAACAGATTTGTGCCTATTAACCGTGAGTCCCATTTTACAATGGTCCGTGCCAAGAGAAGGCTCAAGTTTATGTAACATTACCAAATTTGTAGAACACATGCGATGAAGTTGAAGCAGAGCATTATTAAGATTATTAGCCAAAAAGGCTACGGTGTTCAATTGGTTTGCAGCAAAAATGGATATACGAATGTGTCAGCAAAATAGAATTGTCCTTAGATTCGAATACAAATGTTCCCTTAGATTCGAATACAAATGTTCCTAAAATTCCACCTATTCCAGTTAGCTGCGCTCTTACTTTTTACTTGGCATGTATCAAATACTTGTCAAATAACAAATTGATTTGCCATAAAGCATAAAGGCATGATCAAAGAGCAAATCTGAATGTGTTGCTGCTTACTAATGATGATAATATTATGCGTATAGCTCCTCTAAGCTATAATGTTCCTGCACACCCCCGAACCCCACCACACACCCCCCCAAAAAAAACCCACCCAAAACCCCAACAGAATTTTATGACTTCTTGCAGTACTCTTCCCTCAATCGACTCTCTTTTTCTTTGCTTTGTATGTAGTGGACTCTCTTTTCCTTCGTGGTGGACCTGGGATAGGACTTGCATATGGAAAGAAGAGAACCAAGCGACCACCAGTTTGAGTAAAGAAATTGGATGAATAATCCTCTCACTAGACTTGAAAATTTACTTAATTAGTTTTTGGGCAACAAATAAAGTGATAGTAAGGCACTAACTTGTTTTAGTAGTGGTCTGCCCATTAAAGGGACAAGCATTACATGACCATCATGCCCAGTACCATGTAACATTATGTGGGATTTCAGTCTAGTGCTCTCTCCTATTTGCATGTCTATCACAATCAAGCCTTACTTGGAGCTTATATAAATGATAGTTTATTCTCCAGGCAATGACTCCAACACTGACAGCTTATTAGCTAGGACTCAAGCTCAATCAAATAAAATTACAGAAGAAGCAGATAAAGAATTTGGTTAGCCAAGAGCAACCAAAACAAAAACATCAGCATGCACCGCACTTGACACATCCTTCCCTACAGTTAACCACGCCCTGAATGTCAAATATTTCAGAAACCAACTTATTTAACTTTGTCTAACAGAATATAATCCTATCAAGTTTACACAACTTCTGATTTGCTTTCAACCAAACAGAGTTCATACTTCTGATCACACAAATCAATCATGAAGAGTTTCTCCTGAGTGTTATCAGCTGTAATATACACAACATAAAGAAAGTAGCATTAATCAACAATTCAAACCCCGATGCCTGTGTTCTTTTTTGGTGCTCAGGGCAGTGGGCTACAAAGAGCCACTCTCCTGGACAAAGCATGTTCCTTCATGAAGGAGTTAACTATTAAGAGCAACAGCTGCTCTTCTGTTAACTGGCTGCCCACGCATTTGCACAGTCGCCGGTCTGGTAGTGTTTGCAGCTGGTTGACTCGCCATCCTAACACCCAAAGGATCAACAAGGCATTATAAGAGAACGTCGTGGCAAGATTTCATGATCTATTACTTCTATATTTTTTTTAAGGTTCATGGATGAAGATATTCCAAATGGAACATCAATTTGGTTGTAACTTGCAAGCAAGTAAACAGGAAAAAAATCTGACCTGTTCTTGATCTCAGCTGCCATGGTCATGAATGCTGACTCAACATTGGTGGCATCTTTAGCACTAGTCTCCAAGAAAGGGACCCCAATCTCGTCTGCAAGTGCCTTCAAAAGGAGCAAAACTACATACTTTAGCAGAAAAATCCAAGTGGTAATTTCTGGAGATGTTAGGTTAAGCCAATCCACTATGCAACACTTATGATAATAGATTCAGCTGTAATTACCTTCCCAGCTTCATAAGAAACTACCCTCTTGTCAGTGAGATCACATTTGTTTCCTACCAAAAGCTTGTTCACATTGTCACTTGCATAGCGGTCAATCTCGTTCAGCCATTGCCTAACATTGTTGAAGCTTTCCTGATCAGTCACGTCATAAACAACCTGCCAAAAGAAAATGTCATTACATATATATAACCCATTAGCACTGTTAAATCACACACACACACACACACACACACAAAATGACAGTGGATATGATGAAATTAGCTTACAATTATGCCATGGGCACCACGGTAGTAGCTGCTTGTGATTGTCCGGAAGCGCTCCTGACCAGCAGTATCCCACTAAACAGGCAAAGGTTACAAAATAATTAAATATTGGTAGGCAGAAACTAGCTTGACAGAAAACAATAGATCTAGTACTCACTATTTGAAGTTTAATAGTTTTCCCATCCTGCTCCACAGTGCGAATTTTCTAAGGACACGAAACAATTTTGAACTTGAGCTGATGTATAGTCCCTTTCAAGTAACAGCAAAGATTCAGTCAATGTAATTTCACTTACAAAATCAACACCAATTGTACTGATATAGCTCTCCAAATAAGAATCATCCTGCACAGGAGTCAAATGTATTTATAACAAATTCCAAATTTCAGGGCACAGTTATTATTAAACATCATGCAAATGCTATGAAATTAAGATTCCAGGATACTACGTCGGAAATCATATATGTCAGGAATATATGACCCCAATTCAAGGATTTTTTTCTGCATCTTAACCAAAATTAAAAAGGCTCTAAGAGAATTGTTACTCTGCTAGTGTATTAACAGGAAATTCTTTTTCTAGGGCTCAATGACTAGCAATGAATTGTATAATATGCTATGATTTGAAAACACGGACACGAGTGCCTTGCTCCGACGAACACGTCGAATGCGGCAATTGTCCAAAATCCAGACACGATGACACCGCTAAATATGCAAATTTCTTCTGAATATATGAATATTTGAGTAAGAATTATATATATTAGGCTATAATATATACATAAGAACTTAATTTTTATAAAATGATTTACAAAAAAGTTAAATTCTGTCAAAGACCAAAATATACTTGTCTGCATGTTTTTTTTTTTGAGGTAAATGATAGTTTACACATTTGTAAGTGTCGGACACACATGGACACGCGTGTCATGTCTGCATGTGTTGGACACGCCAATTTTTGAGTAAGAGGAGTTTCCTACATACCATTGATGATATGAACTGAATGCACCTTCTATTAACACACTTGACATGCCATCAACCTAAGAGGCAGTCTGGCAATTGGAACTTCAAGATAAGGAAAGTGGGAATTTCCCATTATAATCAACTCACATGAGTTATAAACTCTAAATAGTTTCTTTGGGTGAAAGATTGAAATTTGATGTAGAAAAGTAAAGGTATAGGATGAGATGGCAATATCATTATTTTTTATAATATTTTTCTGTTTAAACTTTCTGCCTCGAGAAGGTAGAATGACATTTTCATATGTACGTGTGGGCCAAAGAATCTGGAAATTTCAGTTTCCTTGTTCTCTTTTGGGTCAAATATTCGATGGAAACAGGAGCAATTTGGATGTAGATTACATGAACTTCTTCAAAATTTCATACTCAAGAAACCCTAGAAAGTATAGCAATATGTGCGAACATGGTGGGAAACAACATTGCACAAAATTGAACCGAGCATGTGTTTTCTTTAAAGTATTTGTATAGTACATTTAAGTCACAATTGATGAGAGATTATCACTTATATGTCTAAGAAACATTGTCAAGGCCCTTTTTCCCCTTATAAAACTTCTAGTAGTCTTCAGTCATGTTTCAGGAACAAATTACTTTTGGACATCAAGTACAGCACAATCAAGGCAATATACGCTGGTGGATTTAAGAGTGAAGGGTTCGTAAATGGAGCAGCTACACCAGGGATGGATAAAGGTGTTGCCATGTTTGCATTTGTATACTTTTACTTGAAAATACAAAATATTATTTGAGTGGTGAAACCAATATCCATATTTGATATAAACAAATTTGGATTCCAATAGAAGTAAGATAGCTGGCAAGTTATAAAGCAGCGCTGATTAGTATCAAAACAATTGGAGAAAAATGAGCCCAGCCTTCAATCTAAGCCCCTTCACACTGCAACAAGAAGATATATAAAATCACAATAGTTTAACTTGTGATTAACTAAAGTGTTACATACTATAATGCTGCATAGATCCCAATATCTATGCAATAGGACATTTCATCAAACTAAAAAAGCCTGATAGGATCAAAATTTTATAGTAAGGAACAGTTCACAAAACCATAGTGATATATACAACTCATAAGTGAAGTTGGCTTGTTAAGTCACATGCTCACCCTTAGTTTACGACTTCACTTATGCTACTCTCAGTGGGTCTGTTCCAGGTGTGTGAGCAAAAACACCCTACACCCCCCCCCCCCCACCCCCCCCAAAAAAAAAAAAATGGTCAAACTGCCATATCAATGATAAAAAATTCATTTATTGGCAAGAGAATCATTGGCCACCTAGAAGTATGTTGATGTGGAGCTCTCTGATCGGCCACCTTGAAGTATGTTGAGTATGGCTTACATTCCTGAACTGAACCCACTCAGTTTCAAAGTATAATCATGGCCTATTGAGGGGTTTGGACTTCCACATTACCCACTGGTTAAATAAACATTAACACATTTCTACCAGGAATCACTGGATGCACTGTTCCCAAAGCAGCACGTGATGGCATGAAACCATCTGTTTCTGATTGACCCATGAGTTAGGTTGCCGTGCTCTACAAGCTACTATACATAGCACATCGCATTACTCCAACAGTTTAGCCTGAGAAGTCTATGTACAAATATGAATGACATGGTTTCCTATCAAGGCAAGCAAGGATGTACTATGTAAAGTCCCCTGGTTTCACCAAGTGATCTGATAGTATTATTGCCAGGCTGTTACCTCTAACATAAATGATAATAATGCAGCATTCACCAAGGGAGAAAACCAAAAAGAATGGCGAAAAGTAACTGTCTCGAAGTTACTTATGAGAAGCATGGATCAGAGAATATACTACAAAAACAAATTTAAATATAGGCAAAAACAGAAGTGCCCTAGAAAGCATCTATCTACTACATCTCTTCAGTAGTTCTTTTTTTTTTTTTTGTGTGTGTGTGTGTGTGTTGGGGGTTGGGGTGCGTGTGTTGGATACTGATAAGTTTAACTGCCCTAGGCCCCCCTCTCCCCACCATCACCACCACCACCACCAGGCTCTCTCTCTCTCTCTCTCTCTCTCTCTCTCTCTCTCTCTCTCTCTCTCTCACGCGCGCGCTAGCTAAGCTATGAGCCTATGACCATGAGGTGAGTTTAGTTTTGCCATGTTGAGATGGATACAACATTTTTATACTTCCAAGTAGAAATTAGAGAAAAGATAAATATGCTGCTAAATTTTATATTGTAGTTGGATTGCTACCAATATCTTGATTGAGTAGGTAGGATATTAGAAAGAATCCAACTGTACAAGTAGAACACCTAATATAGCACTTAAATACACACATACAGATCTACAAAAATAACATAACATACACAAGCATAAAAATCATATTTTCTTAACAAAGGCACCTTTAGCATGTTGATCATGTCAAGGCATTGGAGATCATATCATACACATTTGGTAAGTTTCATCAAAAGATCAACTCAAATGGTGTCCAAAAAGTCATTCTCCTTTTTCAAAATAAAACTCAAGCTTTTCTTGTTATCTTATATACTTGTTCCATGGAAATTACATTTATCTTTCTCAAACTCCAGTTGACCTAGAGTTGGAAGCAGATATATAAGAACCATTAGACATTACATCATACACATACTAGTCACATGCTCTAGATGAAACCTGAATGAGAAGGGGCTTTTAAGGAAAGAATCTAATTCAACGGTATATCCATTATAGTAGAAAAGTGAGTTGGAATCAAGAAACTGGTGATTGATTTTATGATATATATTGAACTTCGGAAATATGGAAATTGGGAACAGAAGCTTGTTGGTTCATAATGATATTATAGCAACAGCAAAAAGCTTTTGCCCTGAAACTTTGGGGCAGGCGACGTGAATCCTTGTTATCCATTCAACTCTGTTACAGGTTTCTATGTTAACTTAATTTTCATATCCCTTTTTTTACTTGAAGAAAGAAAAAATATGCACATCAATTTATTGCACTGGCAGCACAGTATACTGCTAATAGTATACTTGATGTATCATCAGAATACATCTTTTAGTTTTGTTGCTTCCTACTATCACAACATAGTCAACAAAATATTGTTGTATAAGGAGCTTCACTACCACACTTCCACTAAACAATACATCAGTCTAGATATCTTAAAATTACAGGCCACTACCAACCTCCACTACCAACCTCATCATGCTATAATACAGAAAAAAATGCCATCTAAAAATAAAGAGACAGGAAAATGAGAGTTTCTAGAAAAGAACTTGCCAAATATGATACAGAAAAGATCATTTATTAATAAAGTTTTACCGCAAATCTCAAAAGGAGGCACGACTTCCCAACCCAGAATCACCAATGAGCAAAAGCTTGAAAAGGTAGTCACTGCAAAAAAAAAAAAAAAACAATAATGGATAGACTTCCAATCAATACACTCGGTTCCTAGCAAAATGATACCACCATGAAATTACCAAAACATTTTCCAATTGGTACACACCCATATGACAGAAAATGCATCATTTATGAAATATGCCGCCACATTCATGTAGATCATCATTTTGGAATTGCCCCAATAAACAACAAAGGATGACAGAGAAACAGATTGAATACGGACCGTGTGCTCTATTATCTCCTAGAGGTCCATATGAAGAAACTGATACTTGATAAACAATTATAATTGGGAGGAAGAAAATATTATTTACGCTATCCCATTCCCATCTAATGCTGCTCTTCAGACAATATTTTTGACATGTGCAATGGATGTGTAAGCAAAATAATCAATTCTTTAGACGGAGATATTCAAAGAGAAAAAAATATATATATGACTAACTTTTATATTAATATGTTTTCTCAAAGAGCTGGAACTATGAGACTATATATAATTTGTTAATTTTAATGGTATAGTTTTTAGTTACACAACTTTTAATTTAAATAATATCGTAAATAAGGCATGGACATAACTCTGAACTATTAAATGCATGAGCTCAGATAATAATCATAGCTAGAGAGAGTTTTAATATAAAATAGGTGAGTAAGGGTAAAGCCATGATATCAAGCACAAATTTTTTAATTTGTGACCATGCATGAGACATGAATCCATCAATAAAATTGTAACCCCTCAAAGGGTATAATAGTAGAGATAGAGATAAGTGTCCAAACACGAAATGATAGGAAAATTCAGAGGAAACTGTGAACATGGCTGATCCAGAGGACTTAATTTCATATAATTATATGTTTTCAAGTACCGATGTATCAGTAATTATCTTTATATGGATAACATAAGATCAATGAACATTATCTTTATATGTTTTCAAGTAATGTATCAGTAATTATTTAAATCAGTAATACCCTAATGAAGTCTCTATAAGAATGAAGTTACTTCATTAAAGGGACATACCGTATAGCTCATACTGATGAGAGCAAATAAAGAGAGTTCATGGTAGAATAAAGATTAACTCAGCAAAGTCTACTAATAGAATTACTATAATATAAAATCAACACAAAATTGTACATCTAGAAAGATAAATGTCTTAATTGTTAGTGTTGAGCTAGTTAAAGGTACGTATAATGAAGCTATAACAGGAAAAGGTACAGATAATTCGCTTTAACAATAGATGGCTTAATCAAACGAATATAGACCAAGCTCTCATTGGCCCTACCAGACTAGGAAACTTAGTCTCTTTACTGAGTAAACTGTATGATCCCTTCCTGGGGCTCTTAATCTCTAGGGTTTATGGAACTAGTATATGAAGATATTCAACTCTTGTCCAGGATATTGTACAAACCATTTGCCTACTCTACCGTACAATATCCAGGGCAAAGAGATAAATAAGTTCCACAAATTATTGCCCATCAAAAGGCATTTTGCCTTGAGACTAGCTCAAAAATGAAACCTAGAAACTAGGGAACAATACAAGCAAAAAAGATTTGACAACACTGTTTCAAAAGATGTTTAATGTCGCTTGTTTATCACTAGAAAAAGTTATCTCTTTCTCAAGATCTCTCTACAACAAGGAACACATTGTCTCCAGCAATACTCCCAAACAAAAAAGTATATACTATATGCTCACAACCATACTCTCACCTGTTATTGTTTCGCTTGGGCCTTAATGCTCAAATTAAGCAAGCTCTAAAATATAATTAAACATCTACCACTAGTTGCTTTGCTTAGAACTTATAGTAAACAGTATAAGTGTAAATAGAAGCAAAAGAACAAGCTTAAATTCCCAAGGAGTCAGTTTAAAGTATCACATATCAGTCCACAACTCTCCTGCAACCTTATATTATGTTTGGCAAAAGCTGGAAAGTGGATATTAATAAAATAACAAGAAGTGACCACTAAAATGTCTATTCAATTAAACCAGATCTAGAGAAAAAAAAAATCAAACGAGAAAAGAAATCATTTTAGGTCATATCTTTACCAAGAAAATAAGGAGGAAATGAGTATGCAATCCTCAGCCATATTAATTTTAGAGTTAGAGATCAATTGTAGCATTTGATTCATTTGCAATGAAAGATAATAGCACAGGAAGACAATATCTCGAAAGATATAATATTGTCTCATCTAAATATTACAAGCAGTTGTGTAAATAATCGGTAACAATATATGACAAAACGATATCATCTTCATCATCTAAACCTTTTAAGATAAAAATTGGTTGGTTATGAAGTGCACAAGGCTTCACGAAATGATTTGAAAAATCTTACGAGTAGTTATTAATGTGACATCATCCCTGCAGAAATTTCTAGCCAAGGAAACCAAGGACAGAAGCCATAGATCCTAAAAGAACAGTTCAGATGTAGGCAAAACCTACCTTATCCAGTTCACATTACAAGGAGCCAAATTCTCCTAGACTATGAAGAGTGTAGAGGGAGTCAAATGATAGATTAGTTATAAATTCGACTCAGAGGCACAAGGCACGAAGGAAATAAACGAGCCATTGGAACACATGCCAGTAACATTTATAAAGACATCTAACAGTTAAATCAAAGGCTTATAAACACCTCAAACTACGGGGTTGTTTGGCAACCTGAAAGTCGAGGTGAAATTATAAAAGTGGAGTCATGAAGGGGGAAGTTTTAAGTGGAAAGTGCTACTTCGGGCCTTAGAGAGGTGAAGTGCCAAATGGAAATGTTCATGGGCTCCACATAGCAGGTTACTCTCTCTTGTATCTGGAAAGTGAGTCACTTTCCCAGTTACACATTGCCAAACACCTCTTTGGATTCAGCTTGTACTTATATTTTGCCATAGTACTGTGTAAAACATAACCATCAGATCTGATTATTTCATCCCCATATTCCAAAAAATAGTTATACAATCATTCATTCATTCATGATCAGAAATAGTTAATGCACTACACATGATATAAGGTTCTAAATATCAGATATCGGGATCGTATCGGATGGGTTTTTTTCATATCGGATATCGGATATCGGAGAGATATCGGGGATACGCGCGCATATCAGGCGTTCATATCGGCATTCATATCGGACACTATATATAATGAAATATTGATAAATATAAGTTAGTTTAGTGTCATTGATATCATCTATTAAATAGAAATGATGCAATATACATGCAAAAATAGTAAAAAATAATGTACATTCGCATGCAGTCTTACAATAAATAAGTCATTTCATATGGGGCGATATTTCGGGCGATTTATGGCCTGATATCAGGCGATATATCGGCCGATATTTCAAATATTGATCATTTTTTGCTGCAAACGATATGACGAACGATTTTCCCATATCATATTGATAGCAGACGAAAGGGAGATATCGGCTGATATTTAAAACAGGGAATGTTGTGGTGTACAAGTGTCACCAACTTCGGCTCCATAAGCCAATCGTACATAATCAATACCATCACAATGACCATTTGATTATTTTAACACACAATCTAAAGTATTCCATGAAAAATCTATTCTGGTGATTATTCCTATGCATTTTTCTTTGTTGAGATTCCTTTGCATACTTGACGATCTAAAGTTGTAGGATAACTTCACAAATAATACTTTAAAAGCAGACCACTGATGATGGTGTATTGATGAATTGGAATTGTTCTATAGTAATATGAATAAATGGTCATACAGCTCAGTTTCACAAATAAAATTGTCATTATTTGATGTTTACATATATAATCCCTTTAGCATTTATTCGCCATATGACATATAGGTCTCACTGAGAAAATAAAACATATGAATTGGATCAAGCCAGTTTTAACAAAAACTTAACCTGTCTAGTGAGTACAATCACGTGCAATTGATAAGACCAAGATATGATAATATCACAATTTCAAAAATCAATTTCATCACATCTGCATCCAAAAGTTTGGTTTTGATAATTTAGATGAGTTTTCAATTGTTTAGATTTCCAAAATCTTCAAAAGCATAAGAAAAGACGATAAAGGTGGCATCAACTTCTTTTCGAAGAAATGAAAAAAAAAAAAATGTGAAGACACATCATCCTTGGTTGTCCGAGCTCAAACTAAATGACCAAAACATGCAACCTCCCATAACTATACATTCAAGTTTTTTCTGACAAGTTCCTCTCTTAGCCATATAATCTACAGCCATAAATATTGGCACCAAGTAATAAAGGATTGCCATCTACTTGGCACGCAATATAAAATCTTGGTTACTTCTTTTGTGAAATCTCTCGACATTTAGTTGTGGTCATGACCAACCCAGTGGGAAACATATTGGATCATGATAAGCATGGACCAAGAGCAAATGCTTTCAAGAGAAAAAACTCAAACCGTCTTACCCCAAAAACAGCAAAAAGGAAGAAAAAGAAAAAGAACATCCAACACACCCATATGAATGCTCGGCTTAGTCGTGAAAACCTTTTATATAGGTTAAATAGCTGAAGTTTTAGAAACTATACTCCAAAACTTAACCCTCTTGATTCTTTAAGCTTTGCCAAAAAAAATTCTCATATATGTCAACTGTATTTTTATATCTGATTCACTATGTTGACTAATGTGTATATTTATAACTACTGTATTTATCTGTATTCAGGGTAAAATTGGGATGGATAGGATTACATAAGGTTTCTCATAAGTTATCCTTACTACTTCACGTTAACACCGGTGGAGCGGTGAGTTTGGTTCTAATGCATCACATACACCAGGGACACAAGAATGGGTTGGTTTTTAAATCCATATCCAAACCATGGATGTGTGGGAACTACTTTTGGTTGGTCCAGAACATATTAGTTTGGGATAGACCTCAGCCCTATTCCCTATGCATCTTCGCTATCCATCACTCCATAAAGGGTTTTATGTAATGCACTTGTCCCACAGGCCCTCACGATATTCACTGCTAATCTTGCTCTTATCCACCACTTGATATGGCCTTCTGCAATAAGCCTAAATTTTGCTGAAAACGCAAAAAAGTGGGCAGAATTGAAACTCTGACGATGATTTAGATTCAGTTCGGACCAAAAGTTATCCTGAATTATCAATGCTTTTTCAAGTCATTCAAAACATCAACCTTTCCTGACAGAAGTATAAGTACTTCATTGCCTCTATTCAGCCTAATATTAATGAACTAATAAATAAATTAGTCAACAGGAACAATGGGAAAAAAATAGATGTTATAGTACCAAATGTGCTACAAATTAAGAAAGTGGTAAATATTTGTGATTTCTACAGCTATAAGTAGAAAAAATATTTCATTCTCTGTCGTTGAAAATACCATAATATGGTTCTATATAGGTCATTCTAGAACCCAAGACAATTACACCTACACCAAAATGGCCAATAAAGCAAGCAAGAGATCAAAGAAACATTAATCAGAAAATAAAACAATGTCATACAAACTCCAATCGACCAAACAATAAAGAAACAAGGGCAAAAGCATGCCCTGTGCGACCTCAATCCATCTAAACTTCAAGTAAATGCAAACAACCATTGCACAATAACATTCGTTTCAGGATTCATGGCAAAGAATCTGAGATCGTGACCATTTCCGCAAGAAAACAGCTCGCATTCAATTAGGTCAACCACCTTTCATTGCAATACAATCAAAACACACCTAACCAACTTCAGACATCACGAACAAAACACTAAAATCCAACGATAAAACGATCAAATTACATGAAATTGAAGACATGTCCAAAATTCCAATCATAAGCTAACCCTAGGATAACCAAAATCCCAAAAAACGTCATCAGAGAAAGATCTCAGGAAACAGATCTTACTATTCGGGATTCATGACGGAGAATCTGAGATCGAGATCGGTCCCGAACCCTAACGGATCTGCTTCGAAATCTGGACGGCGAAAGGAACGGACGAAAAAATTTTGGAGAGAAGACGCAAGCTTTTTTGCTTTTCTGTTTTTTTCTCTCCAGAACGAAGGAGACGGAGAGGGGGGAGGGATCGGGCATTAAATAGTTGGGGTGGCGTTTCGGTTATTGATTGCTTCGGCACCAGGCATCGTGTAGATGAGGCCCATCGGGCCGGACTAACTTCGGTTCGAGTCCACCGCGCTGGTTTGTCTTTGGGTCTTTTTGATTGTGATCATTCTACTTAAGTCGTAAGTCGTAATTGATAATTTTTTTTAGGCTATAAGTGCGTTATACGTAAATAAATTTTATGGTATTTTGATAATGTCCAATTGTAAAAGAAAAGGTAGGTATTTGATTGTCGTAATGTGTAAGTCGTAAGTGAAAAAAATTGTTCACAAAACTTAGTGATTTTAAAATATTAAAATAATACTAATAAATACTATAGTAAATATTCAGAATATTTAAATTAAATTTAATATATTAAACATATAATATATTAAATATTAAAATACTAAAAATTAGTAAATATTAAAAATAAATATATTAAATATTACAAAATAAAAATTTAATCTAATAATCAAAACTTATTAAATTTATGTTAAAGATTACTAATCTTTAAAAAAGGTAAGTATTAAAATTAAGTGGAATACATTATATTAATTTAGTAATAAAAAGATTCTAATATTAAAAATTAATAAATGATTAATAAAAACTTTAATATAATAATTATATTTAATCAAATAATTAAAATAATCTCATAATTTAAAAAATAATTTAATAATTAAAACTTTAATCTAATTGCAATTAACTACCTGCAATACAGATTTAGATAACCACAAAACTAACTGTTTCTGTTGCAAGTGGGTTGCAAGTGAGAGCATAATCACAAAACTAACTGTTTCTATTGGAAGTGGGTTGCAAGTGAGATTTGCGTAACCACAAATTTAACTGTTTATAATGCAAATGGATATGTACGACTTACGACCAAACAAACTGTCACGTTCCACTGTTCAAAATAGAGTACATGACATGATCGGCAACCTGTACACGTCAGGTAGAACGTCCCAACGTATACACGTTAAGCCTACTGTAGATCTGTACAAGTTTCTGATAACGTAAGAACACTGCTGATATATTACATGTAACAAGTGTACATAACACAGTTAAGATAGTACCAAAATCGGATTGTAAAAATGTAAACCGGTTTGTCAATTAAAAATCTCGAAAGGATCAGTGATACCGGGCGACACCCATTCGGCCCGATTTTGAACTAATTCCGAAAAATTGTCAAAAATACTTGAAAGTAGAAAATAATATTTTAAAGCTTATTATAAAAGCAGATTCTAGAAATTTTACCCCATTTGCGAATTAAAAATCCTTGGGTGAATCATCTGCTTCGGTTGACACCGATCTTGGACATTTTCCAAACGAACTCGGAAAAATGTTTAGAAAATTTCAGAAACTCTAAACGTTAAGAAAATAAGTTGTGACACTGGAACAAGTATAGTCGGATTTTCAGATTGGTCAATTTCCTACGTATTTTATATCGTATATCACGGTGATACGTATAATGACAGCAGAGGGTTACACAAACAATGTAAGTTGTAAGTCGCACTTGTCACTTCGACTTACGGAGTTTTACGGTAAAACAAACACTCCCTTTGTAGATGCAGGTTTTTGCATTGCAAGTTCCGTAGCAGTTTCATTGTAGGGTTGTTTGGTTTGCTGCAAGTAAAATGAAGAGATGCAAGTGGGAAATGTGAATGATACAGTGAAAGTGTAAGTGAAAAAATTGTGATTTTGTGCGAGTAAGTTTTACGATATTTGATTACAATATGAAAGTGTAAGTATGTTGTATTTTACGGTATTCCGTTAATAATGTGAAAGTGAAAGTGAAAAGTTGATCACAGAATTAACTGTTTGGTGATTTAAATAATACTAATATTATTAAATTAATCTGCTATTAAAAATTAAAATGTATAATAAATTTTGTCAATTAAATATTAAACTAATAATAAAAATTAACTATTATAAGCTACACTTATTACAAGAGAGATATACATGAGCATAAATTAACTATAGCACCCTTATAAGTGGGAAAATAAAAGGTGTAGGGGGGGAAGAAGAAGAGTTTTTCCCATTTACGATCTCCGGTTCAAAATAAACAAGGAAAAATATGAGTTTTCTCATTTATTATTTTCGTTTTTCCGGTTCACACCAGATAGCCCCAGGCTCGCTTATCATGATCAGAGAAAGTTATAGGAAGAAAAGGTAAAAAAAAACTGAAAATAAAAATAAAAATACAATGTATGTGATAAAAAAAAAGTGAAATAAAAGATGGAAGAAAATGAGACGTCAAAGTGCATCAGGGCCTGTTTGGTTAAGGGTGGAAGTAAGGAAGTAAAGAAGTGAGAAAATGGTAATAGTTCCCTTTGGAACTTGATAATTGGTTAGTAAGTTTTTCGGTGTTTAGATGTTGTTGAGAAGTGTGATTTGAAGAATGTTATGTGTGACGCCCTGATCCGGCGGGTACGGGACGCCACTGCGATGTACATACGCAGGGCGATGGTACCATCACGTATGTACGCTATGAAAAAACACCTAGAGGGGGGGTGAATAGGTGTAAGTGCTAATCTAAGAAACTTAATGCAAACTAAGTGCGCTAAATGCGGAAGCTAATGCAAATTATGCACAAACTAATACAATACAACAAGTGTAGCCGAATTCCCCTTGCGAGGCTCTGGACTAACTCCCCTTGATTCCCCTTGAAATGGGTTGAGGCGCTATGTGAAGCTCTTGTTGGATGAGTATAAGTTAGGCACACACACACAAGCAATCCAAGCAATATGAAATATGTGTACACACAATCAAGCCAAGCAATCAAGGATAATTACAATATGAAAGATGCAAGGCAACACAAGCAATGTATATAATATGAATGCTATGAAAGTATGATGCTTGTATGATATGATGCTTTGCACAAATGTAAAGAGAGAGAGAGTTAGAGAGACAATGGGAGCAATCACAAACAACGAGATTTGTTTCGAGGTTCGAGCACCTTGCTCTATATCCCCGCCTACACCACCGTGTAGGATTTCCACTATCTCAACTCCCACCGAGGGAACCTCTACCAAAGAGGATTTCTTACAACTCTAGGAGTACCAAACTCCTCTCTCAAACAACCACCTCACAACCGAGGGGCAAGGCCCGTAGCCAATACAATAACCAATCCACACACCTCTACCGAAGAGGCTCACAACCAAACACTATCACCTCTACCTAAGAGGGATCCACAACACAATCACCCGATCACCTCTACCGAAGAGGGATTCACAAGTATAAGGGTGTTTACAACAATGAGGTTTACAACAAACAACCTCAAACACTTCTCTTTCTTTTTCTCTTATCTTTTTCCACAAAAACAAGATCCTAATAGTTTAGGATAGAAGATAGCTCAAGTGTGGAAACAAAGTGTTTTGGAAACAAGCAACAAAGAAAAACTACTTGGGAAATCTCTTGTATATGATAGAAAATGAAATACCAAATCAAAATCCCAAAACCTAGTTTTCTTTGATTTTCCAAAAACCCAAAACAAATAAAGATGAGAAGTTTTAAAGCCCCAAAAACTCTTTTTAAAACTCTTTTAAACACTTCAGAAAACTGAAAATTTTTCTCTTAAAAAACTTGGCCAAAATCCCAAAGAGATGGGGTTTATATAGCCCCTATACAAAACTAGCCGTTAGGCTGATGTGGCAGCCTGACAGACTGCCGGTCGACCGGTCCGGTCGACCGCCAACGGTCAAAAATGTGACCGTTGGGCAATAGCGGTCGACCGGCCCGGTCGACCGAAACAAACCGAGAGCAGAGCTCTCATACCCGGTCGACCGGCTCGGTCGACCGTCCACTGTGCCTAACAGACGTGCACGTCTGTGCACATCGGTCGACCGGATCGGTCGACCGGCCCTTGGTGCGGTCGACCGTCGCGGTCGACCGACCAGCCTGTCAGCACAAAACAAGGTCAGAAATTTTGGGAAAAATATTTTATAAAAACCTTTTATCATTTCTGAAAATTCCATAAAACTTGTTTTATCATTTTATGTTAAAACATAAACATGTAATAAAAATTCAAGACAATATATCAACATATCAATTCATTTTTGAGTCTTGCAAATTTTATCAAAAACAAAACCTTGTATTTTGTCAAACTTGATTTTTCCAAAACATGAATAGGGATATCAAAATAAGTTTGTCTAGCAAGTTTAAAGCATGTATGTATATCTAGAACATATCTAATATACATAGGTATAAGGTAAACTTGTTTTGATCTATTATTCATGAAAACCAAAAACCAAATCATAAACGTGTGTGATTTGTGTTCACTTGAGCATATCAACTAAACTAAGCTTTACAAATGGATCTAAAAACTCTATCTAAACTAGGATACCTAAGTCTTCTTGACGATCTTCATCTTCAAGTAGACTCGGTCCAAACTCCGTGATTCTCCAAGTGCAAAGGTATGATCTTTAAGCTTTGGCACCGGAATCATCATGAATAGCTTCTAATCATCTTGTTGAAGCTAATCACCAACCTAATATCCTGTTAATGATTTGAAACTTAGAAACACAAGAATATTAGTAAACATAACTACATGAGTGTTGATCATCATCAAAACTAGAGTGGAAGGCCATTGGGCCAACAATCTCCCCTTTTTGATGATGACAAAACTCATGGAGTTATATATGCATGGATTAAAGATAAGTTTCAAGGAAGCTCCCCTTAACTCATGCATAGGGATAAACAATAAATATATGCAATGAATGTTAAACATGAAACATGCGTATGCATAAACAATAAATGGTTCTAGATATCAAATGGAATATTCAAAACAAAATAAGCTCTAGATACCAATTACAAAGCAAACTCTATATATCAATTAAACTTAATATTCTTGAGATTAAAACATTATATATGCATATAAAACATAAGCATGCATATAAAACTCAAAATCTTTCTCCCCCTTTTTGTCAATCATCAACAAAGGGGTAACCAATCAAAACAATGCAAACAATGTTCTCCCCTTTTTTTTTTGTCTAAAACAAAAAACAAAGTCAATAAGGGGTGACTACAAACATGATATCAATTAAAAATATGTCAATGAAGCATCTTGATACCAATAAACAAGAATCAATATATGTTATATGCTATATACATTCATGAAGAGGAAGACGCTAAGTTAGCTTCCCTACACATATGCATTACATGAAGAAAGGATGACAAGCCCTAATTCACATAACACATATTATGTAATGCATAAGAGGAGATGTGAAGCTCCCCCTACACACGTATATCATATAAAGAAGAGTTGTCAAGCTCCTCAATTTATAATATACTCAACATGAATTTATATGTATGAGAGATGTTAAGCTCTCCTTGCATATAGGAAATACAAATCAAAACTTTGAATATTTTCTTTAAACAACATTTTGAGATACCAATTGTAATTAAACATAACAAATTTTGAATGTCTAAACACAAATTTTGATACCAATTGTAAGAATATATTTCATTTTTGAAAATATATAAACAAATTTGATGTTGATATCATATGTTCAAAATAACAACTTTTAATCATAAAGAGTGGGAGTACAAATACCAATTGAAATACAAAATCAAATTTTCTCCCCCTTTATGAGATACAAACTAAAGACATGCATAGTCTTGATAACAATTAAAAGTAATCAATTTAAACAAAATTGAAACTCAAGCACTAGCATAAATACAAACATATATATGTATGAAAGATAGATACCAATAGAAATTGATATACTTGGAATTTAAAGCATACATACATACAAAACATATATGAGTATACCAGAAGATCAAAAAGTTCAATGATACCAATTGACATAACAATAAGTTCAAGTGTATACATCATATTCTCTACCACCCAATCATAATTCAAGTTTTAAAGATTTTCAATTTAGGGCATACATGAACATGATCTCCCATCCTACCGCCCTTAGATAGTAGGGGTTTTCAAAGATAGATTTGAAAATGTAGTTTTGTTGAAAATCACTACCAAAATGAAGAGCACCGCAACTAGTTAAATGGAAAACTTGTTAACTAGCACGAAATCCTTCAAGCAAGGAATAAAACAAAAAATGAAATTCACATGATAATCATCACTCTAACCAATAAAGCATACCTCATGAGAAACAAAACATGAGCAATAGATATGAGTGTACAAATAATATGTGAAGATCATAATCATGAAAAATGTTTCATTAAGCTCAATTATTCCTTAAAACATAATTCCATCAAAAACATGAAAAATCATATAAAACTCCTTATTTAATCTTCAAGGCATATGTATGTCTAATACAAGCTAAAATATACATACATATTCAAAACTCAACGAGTCCACTAAATGTATATTCATGAAGGCACGTGGCTCAAAAAGATGTATATATATAAGATTAGTTTGAACTAGATGGACATATACATGAAGTTAAACATAAATACATGAAACATGAAAAACTAAATTTTCATCACAACAAATTTCATTTCAAGGTATATGTATGAATTGTCAAACATGAAGTATACATACATATCCCTAAACACAATTGAGTCCATATATAGATTTGCATGAAAGGCAAATGACTCAAGAGGTATACATGTATATCTTAAAGTTTGGCAATACAAACATATACATGAAGTGAAAACTCATAAGAACAAATACCAAAAATGGAATACAAGTTTAAAATGTATGAATCATCAAAACTAGACTATACTAACACATGTAATGGGTTCAAATAAGCAATCAAGCCCAAACATATATAGATTTATTTGTGGCCCACTATATGTACAAGTATAATTCCTAGTCTTAATGAAAACTAACACTTAAACATGTAATCAAGTCATTGAGCATCAAAACAAACACGAATACCATATCTCTAACTAAAACACATACAAAATTCATCAAAATTCTTTTATTTGAATTTTAAGCCACATATACATGCAAATAGGTATAACAAGTGTAAATGAATGAATCATCAAAACAAGCTTATACGTGTGCATATAGTGAATACAAATGAGCATGAAGGTCAATTACATATAAAACAAATGTAACTCACTATTTGTACATGTATAACACAAGTTTGACAAAAACTACATTCAAACATGTTATTACCATATGAAGCATCAAAACATGACAAAAGAACATCATGATAAAAATAAACATGATTACTATGTAAATTCACATGTATTAGATTCATGATGTACATTATAGCTTAAATAAAAGTGAGAACACTAAGTATGATTCAAATAAGCATGTGTGTCTCAAATACTATACATGTATGTCAAGGATCTAATAAACATGGAATGAATATACTAATCCATAGACATCAAAAACATGCTAGAAACATTAAAACATGGAAAGCATGTAAACAATAAATGGAGTAAAGGATTGTTACCAAACCGAAGAAGCAACTCTCCTTGTCTCCAAACATGGTGGTCATCTCCACCAAATCTTCCCTTGAAAGTGATGCATCCAATTTGATTTCCATGAAGTCCGGAACGCATCCACTCCAAGGTGCAATCACTCTCACGTCATGTGAGAGCCCACACCTACATCAAAAACAATAGGAGGGGTGGTCTTTGGTACCCACATCTTATTGGGTCCATGGGGGTTAGTCCCTTCCCTAACCCAAACAAATTTCTTTGCTAAATTAGGAGTATGTAATCTATCATAACAAAATTTAGCAAGGTGGCCCTTACGTCCACAATGTGTACATGAGTACACATGAGCATACATGTATTGATGGTGTCCGTGAGGAGCATGTGTATGCCGTGGAGGGTGTGCATGCATAAAGGATGGAACTTGTTTCTTTCGAACCAAGGATTCCAATCGTGTATGGTTCTTAGCACATTGGCTCATAGTGGAGCCCAAACAATCTACTCTCTTCTTTAGCATACAAATATCATCATTAATCCTAGAAGAAGAGGTACATGCATTAGGTAGACTAGATGAAGAAGCTACACTAGCATGGCAAACATGTGCATTGTTTTCCATTATGTTTGCAAAGGGGAAAAACTTACAAATAAAAGTTTGAGGAGCTAAATTACAAGTATTCTCAAAAGATTACAAGTAGATCTCCTCAGAGATTCTGGGAAAATGTGCCGATAGGAGTCTGGTCAGCGCGCGACCACTTTGTCCCTTTGACGATGCGAGCGATGAGATTCCCTTCTCGCCTGGTTCGGGGAATCAGAGAACAGAAGGTTGGTAGAACCCTCTTGCTGCTTCTCAAAATCGCCTTCGATAAGGAATTCCTTCTCGCCTGGTTCCGGAGATTCCTTGAGAGGAAGGACGACGTTAGGGTATCAACACCCTGGTTAGAGAAAGCAATTCTCTAAAAGGTCTCTGAATTCGGGAGCGCACGGTGCGTCGTGAAAAAGCCTCTGCTTGTGGAGTCTTCTCTCTTCTTTTTTTTATCGATCGATCTCCCTATGCCTTCCTGCCTCTCTCTCCTTGTACCCCTGGCGGGCTATTTATAAGGAAAGCAAGGGTATAATCGTCCCCTTTGAAGATATGAAAACAGATTGAACCGAATCTTTGAATCTGGAAAGTAGCCTTACTGCGAGGCTAGGATAGCTTCTGCGGAGCTAGAAAATGGCAAGTCGGTTGATCTGTTTTGATCCTTTCCATATTGTTGGGGGATTCTCCTTGATCCTCTTACTCGTTTTAAGAGAGTCAAGAGATTGCGGCAATCACCTGCCATATTTGAATCCCGATTGGATTTGATTAGATTGAATCCGATCTCATCAGGGGATTTTGATTGGTCAAAGGTTGACCATAGCAGGCTGATAGCGGAGCTGCCCGCTTTGAAGCTCATAGCGGAGCTAGAGGCAATTCCTAGCGAAGTCCAAAAAGAGGCTTTTCGGCGAAGCTATCAGTCAGCTTCCTGGCGATGCTCTGGATGATGCTAGCCTCTCAAACGAGGCTATCCCCTTGGGCTAATGTAATGCTAAATGCTAGCATTTTAGACCTGCTAAGGTCTGTTTAGAAACAATCCGGGTTCACTGTTCTGCTTGCTGGATCAGTGGAGTCCAAACCGCTTCTTTGTCCCTTGGAGGTGGGCGAAAACTGGTCTTCAGCTCGTCTGTCCCTTGTCTTTTGTAAATGTCAACAAGTTTAGACATCGTTCGGACCAATGAGAATCTTGTCTTTTTAAGTGTCAACAAGACCCCCTTCAAAGTTTCGAGAGTCTGCAATAGCTCAGACTCCGAAATACTTTGAACTGCTGTGATGGTGGTGTGGAGTATGAACGTCGCCATGATGGTTGAGTTCAGCTTCGCCTTCAATCCTGCTTTGGGATGAATTTGCCGAAGAATTGCACTGGTTCGCGAGTAGCTTCGCGTCGGGGTAGCTCCGTATCTGGGCTTCCAAGAAATAAGTTCGCTTTGGAACTCCTGTTGCCTTTTCAAAGCCAACTGCCGTGGGGCGGTTACGAGGAGGATCATTCCTTCTTTCGCACCAATCGAGAGAGATGTTCTCCGATTTGCACGTTTCCAAGGGAGGATATTCCCTTTATTCAAGGCGCCATAAGTGCCTTTTATGAGGGAGACGTTTTCTCCCTTTGCACGGTTCCAAGGGGAAACCGTCCCTTCCATCAAGGCGCAATAAATGCCTTAAATGCGCTCGTGCTTCCACGCTTGGGGTGATCGCACTCAGGCCATGGGGCCTATAAATAGGACACTTGAGGTCCTCTGAAGAGAAATGTTTTGCCTTTCTTCTTCTCTTCTCTTGGTTGAGAGAGATACTCAGATCTCTGAATTAGTGGGAAAAACCACTCTGGTTGTCTAACCGGCCAAGGACCAGTAAGTCTTGATCATTCAAAGACTTCACTGCTTTTAGGGAACTCATCTCCCTTGATTTAGCTTTGGCAGCTCGCTTCAGGGATTAGCTTCCCTTGTTCTTCATCTTGCAATTGGCTGCTGCAGAGAAGGATCTCCTCATAGCTTTCTGTGAAGCTATCATCTTGGCTTGATCAGTGAAAGATCGTTGCTTGTTAAGTCCGCTGCGCAGGCAGGACTTGGGACTTGGCTTCTTCAATAGTTGAGCCAGTCTTGCCATATTGGTGAGGTTGAGACTGTTCTTCACAAGATCAGTCTGACTTTGCCGTATAGGCGAGGCTAGGACTTGGCGTTTGTTAAACCAGCCCATGGTTGCCGTGCAGGCGAGGCTTATCCTCTGCTTTGACTGAAGTCGGATTACTTTGCCGCCGAAGAATCTGACTTAGTATTTTTGCAGCTCTTTTTGTGCTTGACTGCTAACCTGCTCCAATTTGCCTTGCAGTGAGCTATGCTTGCCAGTCTGGTAACTTGATGGAAGAAACCATGAAATCGCCTTATGCTTCCCCAGTTGAAGCTTTACTTTTAAGCAGGAGGAACAATTCGGGGCAGCGAATGAACATCCCAGGGGCTGTTGGCAGCCTCTTACCCGAGATGATTCGTTCTGAGGTGAGGCTGGCCGCCGCTTCGTCGGAGGTGATCAGTGAGATCACTGACATCGTTGCCGACTTTCAACTTTGGTGGCCTTCGTCGGGGACGATCCACTTCAGGGGAGTGGGCCTCACACCCGTCAGATCCGTGGCATCAAAACCAGTTCCCATTATAGTGTTGGCCCAATGGCCTTCCACTCTAGTTTTGATGATGATCAACACTCATGTAGTTATGTTTACTAATATTCTTGTGTTTCTAAGTTTCAGATCATTAACAGGATATTAGTTGGTGATTAGCTTCAACAAGATGTTTAGAAGCTTATCATGATGATTCCGGTGCCAAAGCTTAAAGATCATACCTTTGCACTTGGAGAATCACGGAGTTTTGGAGCAAGTCTACTTGAAGATGAAGATCATCAAGAAGACTTAGGTATCTAGTTTAGATTATGAGTTTTAGATCCATGTGTAAAGCTTAGTTTAGTTGATATGCTCAAATGCACAAAACACACACGTTTTATGATTTGGTATTTGGTTTTCATGAATAATAGATCAAAACAAGTTTACATATGTTATATGTATAGTAGATGTTTTCTATTTATACATACATGCTTTAACTTGGTAAACAAACTTATTTTTACTATCCTATTCATGTTTTGGAAAAATCAAGTTTGACAAAAATACAGGATTTGTTTTTTATAAAATTTGCAAGACACAAAAATGAATTGATATGTTGATATATTGTCTTGAAATTTTTATCACAGGTTTATGTTTCAATATAAAATGACAAAACAATTTTTATGGAATTTTCAGAAAAGATAAAAGATTTTTATAAAATATTTTTTCCAAAAATTCTGACCTTGATTTGTGCTGACAGGCTGGTCGGTCGACCGTGTCGGTCGACCGCACCAAGGGGCCGGTCGACCGACCCGGTCGACCGACGTGCACAGACGTGCACGTCTGTTAGGCACAGATCCGGTCGACCGGGTCGGTCGACCGATGTGAGAGTTCTGCTCTCTGGAAATTTTGGTCGACCGGGCCGGTCGACCGATAGTGCCCAACGGTCATATTTCTGACCGTTGGCGGTCGACCGGGCCGGTCGACCGGTGGCTGTCAGAATTGCCACATCAGCCTAACGGCTAGTTTTCTGTTTTGGCCTATATAAACCCCATTCCTTTGGATTTTGGCTAAGGTTTTTAAGAGGAAAAATTCTGGTTTTCAGTAGAGTTTAAAAGAGTTTTTAAAAGAGTTTAAGTGCTAAAAAGATTTAATCTTTATTTGTTTTGTGTTTTTGGAAAATCAAAGAAAATAGGATTTGGGATATTTGTGTTGATTTTCATTCTATATCTTTTGGCAAGAATTTTCCCAAGTATTTTCTTTGTTGCTTGTTTTCAAAACACTTAGTTTCCACTTGAGCTATATCTTCTATCCTAAGTTATTAGGATCTTTGTTTTGTGTGGAAAAAGAAAAGAGAAAAGAAAGAAAAGAGAAGTTTGTGGTTGTGGAACCACTTATTGTAAACCCTCCTTGCTTTTGTGAATCCCTCTTCGGTAGAGGTGATCGGAGTGGTATTGTGATTGGTTTGTGAGCCTCTTAGGTAGAGGTGGTTGTTGTATTTGGCTACGGGCCGTATCCCTCTTCGGTAGAGGTGGATTGTGGTTGTATAGCCTCGGTGGCTTTGTAAGGTTGAGAGAGGAGTTTGGTACTCCTATAGTGGATTGGGAAATCCTACACGGTGGTGTAGGCGGGGATGTAGAGCTAGGGGCTCGAACCTCGAAACACATCTTGGTCTTTGCGTTTGATCCAATTTCTCTCAACTCTACTCTTTTTACATTTGTGCAAGCATCATCCATTCATATCATCGTATATACTTGCTTGTGTTTTGAGCATTGTTTCATATTGCCTTGCATATATTTCTATTGCAATTCATCTATACTTGCTTGGCTTAATTGTGTGCATTGTATTGTTATATCCTTGATTGCTTGGATTGCTTGTGTGTGTGTTTCATCATAGCAATTCATTCTTTACTTGTTCGATCATATCTCATACAACACGGTTGCATTGCGCACCTCTAACCCATTCAAGGGGAATTGGGAGGAAGGAGTTCAGAACCTCGAAAGGGGTATTCGGCTCTTAGTCGTGTTTTGAGAGATCGTTGCATCACTCATATTCACTTAAGTTTAAAAAGATCATTAGATTAGCATTTACACCTATTCACCCCCCTCTAGGTGTATTTCAATTGGTATCAGAGCTAGTGCTCCTGATATTAGGCTTAACATCCTAGGAGTGATCCATTTGCTTGCTAATCTATTTGTTTGCATTTGCTTGCTTGCACATTCATATAGTTTCCCATGGACTTCATGACCCCACCTAGCTATGACCCTTCCAACCTTGTGGTATGGAAGCTTAGGATGTCCATGTATTTGAAGACCCTAGGCATACATGCATATCTTGCCGCTACCAAGAAATACTATCTTGGTAATGGTGAACATATAGGGGCCAATACTCTTGCCCTTGAGGCTATTAGAAGCACACTTTCAAAAGATTATCTTTTACATGTTTCTAATATTGATTCCGCTTTTGTAGTGTGGAACAAGTTGACAACCACAACCAACACCTCCGAGCTTCAAGTGCAAATCCAAAAGGAAGAGGAATCTAGTGGAGATTCCGAGTCACAATGCTTCATGGTCCAAGGGAATGACTCCCTTGAGGTACAATCGGAACCCCACTTAGATAGCAATGATGATTGTTCTAGTTCTTCATGTGATGAACATATTGATCCCCATGCTTTAAATGAAGAACTTTCAATTGTATGTGAAAAGCTAATAGAAAAATATAAGCTTTTGAAAAAGAAAAGTCTAGAAATTGAAAATGAAAATAAGAATTTGCATTCTAGACTTGATAATGTTTTGCAAGAGAAGGTTGAGGTCTATAATGAAAGGGATTCATTGAGATCTCAATTAGACCTTGTTTTAAAAGAAAATGAATTTTTAAAGTCTAAAAATGATTGTGATAATGTGTTGAAAAATAATGATGTTTTGTCATCGAAAATTGATTTTGTTTTAAAAGAAAATGATTCTCTAAAAAGAGAAATTGATTTCATTTCAAAAGAATTAGAAATTTGTTTAAGTAAAAATAATTCTTTGAAAAATGATATGTCTTCTCATGTTTGCCATGCTAGGGTAGTATCACACACTTCACCTATTGCATGCCACACTTCTTCTTTGATTAACAATGAAATATCCATGCTTAAGAAGAGTGTAGATTGTTTGGGCTCCACTTTGAGCCAATGTGTAGAAGGGCATACACGCTTGGAATCCTTGCTTCGAAAGAAACAAGTTCCATCTTTCCATGCACACCCTCCACGGCATACACATGCTCCTCACGGACACCATCAACACATGTATGCTCATGTGTACACTTGTACACATTGTGGACGTAGGGGCCACCTAGCTAAATTTTGCTTTGATAGACTACATGTTGATAATTTAGCTAAGAAGTTTGTTTGGGTTAGAGAAGGTACTAACCCCCATGGACCCAATAAGAGATGGGTACCAAAGATCACCCCTCCTATTTTTGATGTAGGTGTGGGCTCTCACATGACGTGAGAGTGATGACACCTTGGAGTGGATGCGTTCCGGGCTTCATGGAAATCAATTGGATGCATCACTTTCAAGGGAAGATTTGGTGGAGAGGACCACCATGTTTTGGAGACAAGGAAAGTTGCCCTCTTGGCTTTGGTAACAAATTCCTAAACTCCCATTTACTACATGCGTTACATTTTTATCATTCTTAGCATGTATTGATAGCATGTTTTATTGTTTGATTTATAACATGTTTTGTTGATTACATGTTTATATCATTTGATTTATAGCTTGTCTTTGGATTAGTGTGTAAATGCCATGCTTATTAGATCCTTGACATACATGTATAGTATTTGAGACACCATATGCTTATATGAACCCATATTTAGTGTTCTCACTTGTGTTTAAGCTAAAATGTACATCATGAATCTAATACATGTGAATTTACATAGTAATCATGTTTCTTAACTTTATCATGATGTTTGTTTTATGCTTCATATGGTACAAACTAGTTTAGATGTAGATATTATCAAAACTTGCATATATACATGTACACATAGTGAGAACAAATTGACTTATATATGTTTTGTACCTCATGCTCATTTGTACCCACTATATGCACTTGTATAAGCTAGTTTTGAGGATTCTTCCATTTAAACTTGTCATACCTATTTCTTGATTTTACTTCATGTATATGTATTTTTGAATTCAAAACTAATAAATATACATGTATACCCATCGAGTCTTTTGCCTTCATGCAATCACTTTTAAATAGACTCGTTTATGATTGGGATATGTATGTACATTGTTAGATTTGGATGAATCATACATATACCTAGAAGTTGTGTTACAAATAAAAGAATTTGATGAATTCGTGTGAGTTTCGGTTTAGCAAAATGATATTCGTGTTTGTCTTGTGCTTAATGATTTGATTACTTGTTTAGATGTTAGTTTTCATTAAGACTAGGTATATATTTGTACATATAGTGGGACACAAATAAATCTATATATGTTTTGGGTTGAATGCTTATTTGTTCCCATTAGATGTGTGAATATAGTCTAGTTTTGATGATTCATACGTTTTAGACTTGTATTCTCATTGTTGATTCGTGTTTGTGAGTTTTCCATTTCATGTATATGTTTAGCTTGCCAAACCTTAAGAAATACATGTACACCCCTTGAGTCATTTGCCTTTCATGCAAATATCTATTATGGACTCAAAAGTGTGTTTAGGGATATGTATGTATACTTCTTGTTTGTCAAGTCATACATATACCTTGAAAAATAAATATTTTTTTATGATTTCTTGTTTTAAGGAATATTTGAACTTAATGACAAATTTTCATGATTGTGATCTCCACACTTTACTTGTACACTCACACCTACAAATTGGTCATGCTTTGTTTTCATGAGACCTTTTTATACTTAATTGAATAGAGTGTTGATTATCATGTGGATTTCATTTTTATGAAAAATGATTTGTATTTATTCCTTGCTTGAAGGATTTCGTACTAGTTAACAAAACTATTCATGTTAACTAGTTCGTATTCTTCGCTTTGATAATATGAGATATACACATGCTTTTATTGTTATGTCAACTGGTATCATTGAACTCTTTCATTTGGTATCATTTTGACCTTTTTGTATACTCATATGTTTATTGTGTATGTATATTTTCATTTGGTATCATCTATTGGTGATTGATACTCATTCCATTTCATACACATATACTTGTTTTATTTGTGCCTACTATATTCCTATATCTTAGAGCACAAATAGTTGTTTATGCTAGTGCTTGAGTTTCAATTTGTTTCAATTGACTACTTTTAAATTGGTATCAAGACTATGCATGATTTTAGTTTGTATTTCATAAAGGGGGAGAAAATTTGTTGTTGTCTTTCAATTGGTATTTGATTCCCACTCCCTTGCTTTATGTTAAAATATAGTTTCAAATTGGTATCATGTGTTTAAAAGAACATATTTCTCTTAATGATATCAAGATGTTTATGTTGAGTGTTTTTAATTGGTATCTCAAAATTTTGTTTAAGAAAAATATATACTTTTGATTTACATTGCTATATGTTTTACTTCAATTGGTATCAATATGCACTTTATTGTCATATCTTGAATTGGTGTCATTGTTGTTATGAATGTTTAGATTACCCCTTCTTGATCTTTTTATTTTTGACAAAAAGGGGGAGAAAATATTGTTTTTATGATTTTAACCCTTTGTTGGTTCCTTGATTAGGACAAAAAGGGGGCGAAGACTTTGGTTGTTTTGTAACTTATATACATGTCTTTGTATGCATGTATTTGCTTTAAGAATTAAAAAAAATGTTTGATTTTGCTATTTACCCCTTTGTTGATGATTGACAAAAAGGGGGAGAAGAATTTGTGTTTATGTTTTTAATATATGCATTGCTTAATTGGTATATTGTTTAAAATGATTGTTTTTATTGATATCTAGAACATTAAGCATTGCATGTTGTTTGGTTAAATTGGTATCTAGAACATAGTTTATGTTGAATATTCCATTAGTATCTAGAGTACCATGTTTATATGCATTGTCATGCATTGCATATTATTGTTTATTTGTTTATGCATGAGTTAAGGGGGAGCTTCTTTGAAGCCTAACTTTAATCCATGCATATATAACCCCATGAGTTTTGTCATCATCAAAAAGGGGGAGATTGTTAGCCCAATGGCCTTCCACTCTAGTTTTGATGATGATCAACACTCATGTAGTTATGTTTACTAATATTCTTGTGTTTCTAAGTTTCAGATCATTAACAGGATATTAGTTGGTGATTAGCTTCAACAAGATGTTTAGAAGCTTATCATGATGATTCCGGTGCCAAAGCTTAAAGATCATACCTTTGCACTTGGAGAATCACGGAGTTTTGGAGCAAGTCTACTTGAAGATGAAGATCATCAAGAAGACTTAGGTATCTAGTTTAGATTATGAGTTTTAGATCCATGTGTAAAGCTTAGTTTAGTTGATATGCTCAAATGCACAAAACACACACGTTTTATGATTTGGTATTTGGTTTTCATGAATAATAGATCAAAACAAGTTTACATATGTTATATGTATAGTAGATGTTTTCTATTTATACATACATGCTTTAACTTGGTAAACAAACTTATTTTTACTATCCTATTCATGTTTTGGAAAAATCAAGTTTGACAAAAATACAGGATTTGTTTTTTATAAAATTTGCAAGACACAAAAATGAATTGATATGTTGATATATTGTCTTGAAATTTTTATCACAGGTTTATGTTTCAATATAAAATGACAAAACAATTTTTATGGAATTTTCAGAAAAGATAAAAGATTTTTATAAAATATTTTTTCCAAAAATTCTGACCTTGATTTGTGCTGACAGGCTGGTCGGTCGACCGTGTCGGTCGACCGCACCAAGGGGCCGGTCGACCGACCCGGTCGACCGACGTGCACAGACGTGCACGTCTGTTAGGCACAGATCCGGTCGACCGGGTCGGTCGACCGATGTGAGAGTTCTGCTCTCTGGAAATTTCGGTCGACCGGGCCGGTCGACCGATAGTGCCCAACGGTCATATTTCTGACCGTTGGCGGTCGACCGGGCCGGTCGACCGGTGGCTGTCAGAATTGCCACATCAGCCTAACGGCTAGTTTTCTGTTTTGGCCTATATAAACCCCATTCCTTTGGGATTTTGGCTAAGGTTTTTAAGAGGAAAAATTCTGGTTTTCAGTAGAGTTTAAAAGAGTTTTTAAAAGAGTTTAAGTGCTAAAAAGATTTAATCTTTATTTGTTTGTGTTTTTGGAAAATCAAAGAAAATAGGATTTGGGATATTTGTGTTGATTTTCATTCTATATCTTTTGGCAAGAATTTTCCCAAGTATTTTTCTTTGTTGCTTGTTTCCAAAACACTTAGTTTCCACTTGAGCTATATCTTCTATCCTAAGTTATTAGGATCTTTGTTTTGTGTGGAAAAAGAAAAGAGAAAAAGAAAGAAAAGAGAAGTTTGTGGTTGTGGAACCACTTGTTGTAAACCCTCCTTGCTTTTGTGAATCCCTCTTCGGTAGAGGTGATCGGAGTGGTATTGTGATTGGTTTGTGAGCCTCTTAGGTAGAGGTGGTTGTTGTATTTGGCTACGGGCCGTATCCCTCTTCGGTAGAGGTGGATTGTGGTTGTATAGCCTCGGTGGCTTTGTAAGGTTGAGAGAGGAGTTTGGTACTCCTATAGTGGATTGGGAAATCCTACACGGTGGTGTAGGCGGGGATGTAGAGCTAGGGGCTCGAACCTCGAAACACATCTTGGTCTTTGCGTTTGATCCAATTTCTCTCAACTCTACTCTTTTTACATTTGTGCAAGCATCATCCATTCATATCATCGTATATACTTGCTTGTGTTTTGAGCATTGTTTCATATTGCCTTGCATATATTTCTATTGCAATTCATCTATACTTGCTTGGCTTAATTGTGTGCATTGTATTGTTATATCCTTGATTGCTTGGATTGCTTGTGTGTGTGTTTCATCATAGCAATTCATTCTTTACTTGTTCGATCATATCTCATACAACACGGTTGCATTGCGCACCTCTAACCCATTCAAGGGGAATTGGGAGGAAGGAGTTCAGAACCTCGAAAGGGGTATTCGGCTCTTAGTCGTGTTTTGAGAGATCGTTGCATCACTCATATTCACTTAAGTTTAAAAAGATCATTAGATTAGCATTTACACCTATTCACCCCCCCTCTAGGTGTATTTCATATAGGTGATCTGACGTGTTGGCGGCGATAAGCTTTATTGCCAGGCTTCAACAAAAATGGCCTGGCAAGATCTGCCATTTTTGTGGAGAAAAATGACCGTGTCCTTGTGGCACCACTGATTACAGCCTTATGCAGGAGGAAGGCCCTTCCTGTCCCGTTGGTCTGGCCTGGGAGCAGATAAAACCGCTTGTATGCACATGACCTTGTTAGGTAACTTGGTGTGTTATATAAAACACAACTTTGATGTAATATCAAATGTACCCTTGCTTTTGAATCAATGAAAGTTCACCGTCTGATCATCTGATTTTTGCTTGCTTTCACTGAGAGTTTGGCCATTGCTGGGCTAAACTGTGTGCGGAGCTAAGGACATAGTCTTTCCTTTGAATGATCTTCGCGAGACTGGTGCGTACCGCGAGCAGCACGCTTTTTAGAGGGCTAAGGTAGGCCTTCCAGCGAAGCCCTTGAAGGATTGTGCGAAGTCCGCACTTTTGCACTAGTGCGAAGTTAACTCTTAGTAGAGTTGAACCGGCGTTTCTCGGGAAGGCGCTTCGGGCGCTGTTTCGAATTAATTCGAAATGGCGGCATGGGCCTTTTTTTTTTTCGAGGCCTCGTTTCAGGCGCTGATTGGCCTATAAAAGCCCGATTGGGCTGAATATGGGAAGATCTCCCTTTTTTCAGAGAACTTTCTATCTCTTCCTCTTCTTCTTCCTTTTCATTCAGAGATCTTTGAGGACTCTAGCAACTCTTCAATGGCGCCCAAGAGACGAGCGGGAAAAGAAGTGGCGACTTCTGCGGCGGAGGGCGTTCCTCCTCCGGTCATCGAGCGACCTGTCGCTGGTAAGGAACTTTCCGATCTGATTAGAGAGTGGTCTCCATCCTTTGAAGCCGATACTCGGCTATTAGGACGATCAAATATGATCTGTCCTTATCAGGGAACTCGTTTCCCTTCAACTTCCCTATTTTGCCTGCACCAGGGAAATAAGAACTGGACAGTTCTTCTTTGGGCTTTCGCACGAAGCCATAACTTGGGCCATCTCCGTACTGTTTGAGGAAAAGGACTTGAATAAGTCCTCTCAGTCATGATGACTTTTGACCATAATGCCCCTTTGATGACGTCAGCCCTTAGGGCTATGTCACTTCCTGCTTTAAACGAAGCTGGCGCTTTGGATATTTTCTGCAAAGATGCAGTCTTATCCATGAAGTGAAGCTTTTTCAAAGCTATCGCCTTGCAGGCCCTGCTTGCTGGGCGAGGCTATGCCTTAGTGAATTTTTATGCTTTCGCATCCACTTGATTGGTGAACTAATCATAGCTCATTTCTGTTTTTACAGTACATTACGCCTCCGGCCTTCAGAACAGTCTGTTCGGTCTAGCCAGTCGAGCAGGCGGAAGCATCAGCTTGCAGTTCTATGGGCAGGCTTCATTGTTCAGTGAGCCGAGCTCCCTTGTACGGGATACGCTCATTCAGGGCGGTGGTCCGCAGGCCATGCGGAGCATCTTGACTACGGCTCCATTTGAACGTATCGACCGTCAGGCTTACAGGAAGCCTGACTTCATGTTCGGGGATGCTGCACCTGATCCCGATCGCCAGCTGCAGGCCGGTGAAGGCCAGTGGATCTTCCAGTTGGACGGCGAGAGATTCTATCTCCCGTCCTCTAAGCGGCATTTTGCTTTGTCTTCCTTCGCGAGCGCGACTCAGGCTCGGAAGATGGCGTGGGGCGTGAGCCTAAACGCCGAGTCTGTAAGTGTCGGGAGGTTGACATTCCAGTCCGGCTACTCGAGGGCGGGCCATCCTCGTAGCATAATGGGACTATACCCTGGGAAGGTATCGCGGGACCTTCCAGTAGGAGAGAACCCAGCTGCGGCGCCGACCTTTGGCACTCAGTTCTGCGAAGTTGACGGGAACTACCCCGCCACCGATTTCAGGACTCCCGGTTGGGTCCACCCTCCTAGATCGTGGTGGGCGGAGTTGACCAACTATATCCTCACCCATTTTGAGGGGGACTTAGAGAGGTTAAACCTCCATGAGGCCGTCAGGGCGACCTGCTACGGCATCAAGATGAAGGTGGCGTGCTTCTACGCCATCCTTGAGTTGTATTGCCCGGCCTCGGGGACTTTCTTCACCCCAGTTGGTGAGTTGGGCATGGCCCTGCATGAGATGCGGGAGATCTCTGCTTTGCCCTTCGGGTCTCTTCCATACGAAGAGTACTTTCCCTGTGAGGCGGAGCTGGCTATTCTGGAGAAGCAGGAGCCTGCTCTGCTCGAGACATATCGGGAATTGATGTGCCATTTGCACATTTGCTCCAGCATCCACACTGGTGGCAAGGGTAGCTCGAAGAGCTTGAAGAGCTGGGGGAACTACTTGTTCCCGGATATGACTAGTGCGCCTGAGGCAGCTCATTGCGGAGTTGCTGAAGAAGACATCTTGGCAAGGATGGAGGTGCATGCTGAAAAGGACATCGTCGTGACAGAAGATGATGGTCCTCTCGGGAAGGGTGATGTTCTTCGGAGCTTTCACCATCAGGCCCGTCGGCCTATGTCTCGCAAGGCGTTGCTGGCCGGCTTCTTAACCATCTGGTTAAAGAAATGTGTCGTGCCTTCTTCTTCGGGTGACATCGTCCATCCGACTGTGCTGCTGCCTGCCGTCCGCTTGGTTCATGGCCACCGTCTGGGTCTTCTCCCGGCCATGGTGTGTTGTATTCAGAGGGGCCTTCGTGCACTGACGGAGGCTTTCTGCAGGCCAATGGCATCAAGGCGGGGGAAGGGTGCCGTCCTGCCTTGTGACGGACCCAATCCTAGGGTAGGTTTACCGTACACCTACTTGATGGCGTGGTTCGCCTTGCACTGTCCCAGTTTGATTGGAGCTGGGGAAGACCCTCCGCAGGGTGTTCAAACGGCGCTTCTCCGTCGCTTTGAAGGCCGTTCGTGACAGAAAACTTATGTGGCCGAGGCTCGTAAGTTAGTGCGTCGTTATGACGCTTATAGCCTGTTCCGTTGTTTTCCTCGCCTGCGGGGTGCAGGATACAACGAGGAATTCCATGATGTGGAGTCAGGTCGGTCTCCCATGAGTCGGGGTGTTTTCGAGTGGCTGGTCTGTATCCGGCCCTCGCATTTGCTGTACAGGAGTGGGGATACCTGCTACCTGGAGCCCTACGTCCCGAGCCGGTTTGCCCGCCAATTTGGGTATGACCAGTTGTATGTGGGCAACCCCAATCCGGACCTGGCTTTCATGGGGAGCCTCATTGATGGGGCTCGTGCTTGGCGGTTCTTTACCGCGGATGACACTGGAGCGTGGCTACGCACGCCGCCGAGGGATCCCGGCCTTTGGACGACCCTGTGTTTCTGCCAATGGTATGCGGCTTCGAACTCCACACCTGCTAGGTTTAATGCCAACCGTTCGGGTGTGAAATTAATTTCTCATCGGATGAGGCAGAAGGCTTCCGATAAGATGGAGGGCAAACGAGTCCGTGTTCCTGGCATAGAGGAGTTCATCGCTGTAGATGACAGCGGGGCTTCTGATGCGGGGAGCCCTTATTTCGAGGCAGAGACAAGGGCTGATTCCCACGAAGCTGATGCTCGTGAAGTCGGGTCTGGTGTAGTGGGGACAGCTCCCTCACAACATGTGGAGGAAGTGGAAGAAGAGGACTCTGATGTCCACTTCAAAAGGAAGCGTGGGAGTGGATCCCGTAGGAAGTCGTCGGCGAAGAGGCCCCGTCGCCAGACTCCTACCATCGTGGTAGAGGGTGAGCTCTCTGCTGCGCCTCCTTCTGCTGCTCCATTAGTGGCTGAGCCGTCGGTTGCTGAACCGACTATTGGTAAGATTGGCCCCCATCTAATATGCCTTCAGCGCACTTTAAATAACTCATCATTTGCTTTTTGTTGCAGGAGCTGAGGAGCAAGGGGAGCAAGGGGACCAGTATGATCCTCTATTCGCTTATGGAGCTGCTGCTGGTTCCTTTACTCGCTTGAAGGAATCTGGAGGTGATGCGGCCGACATTGGCCCGTCGGGCACTGGGACTTCTAAAGGAAGTCCTATGGCATCCAGCTCTACCGGGTGATCTGCGGAGGAATCGGCGAGCAGGCCGGCTATCCGCGTTGATTCTGGCAAGAACTTCGCGATGGAACCCCTAGAGACTGATGAGGCTGACGAAGTAACATCAGCCTTTGGTAAAATGACGACCTTTTGATCTCCTCTTGTTTGCTGCATCCGCTTTTTTTTTTTTTGACCATGGCTTTATTGCAGGTGTTCGGCCTCAAGATACGTCGGCTTCGAAGGAGCCGGAGACTTCCCCTGGAAGGTCAGAGGGTGGGTTGAGTGCTTCGTCCACGGCGGATGTTGCCATGTTGGACGTGTTGTATGGCGACTTACCTTCTTATCAGCCTACGTCAGCTGAAAGGCGAGAGGCTGAAGGGGCGGCAGTCCCGGAGGTATCCTCACTCCCAATCACATCACCGAGTGAGGTGCCGGCAATTTTGCCCAGTGCGGGGCTGAGGGTGATCGCGGACCCTAGTTCCCCGACTTTGATTGTCGAGCCTGCTGTTCAGGAGGTGGTTGCCAGTCCTTCCTCCACGGTGGCTGGCGTGCTGGTGTCGCTGAGGACTCCGCCGAGGTCACCTTTGGCTTGCCCTGCTGCTGTCGATGTTCCCGCTTCTTCTTCTGCGGCGGTGTCGACTGGGATGGTAGATTGCTCCGAGGTTGTCTCAAGGGTTGATGAAGCTGAGAATGACTTCATCGGTAATCTGGTTGACAGCTTCTATAACAGTTTGGAGCAGGCTATCGGTCTAGTCCTGAAGGGCTCGCCTGTGCCATTCTCGAAGCTAAAGATGGTCCTCTCCCGTGGCATTGAGTGTATCCGGGACTTTGAGGGGTACCATCAAGCTACTGCTCTAGAGCTCCTGGTAGACGACCTTGAGAAGGACGTGGAGGAATGGCGCCATTACCATCGTTCCGACGCAGCGTCTTTGGCTGATGAACGGCTCACACGTCTTGTCGCCCAGAGGCGCGAGGCTCAGCTCGCCGCTCGAGAGGTTGCTGAGGCTATCTCCTCTGACTTGAGGTCCTTGGAGATAGAGGAGGCAGAGGTTGGGAGTGCAATTGACGCTTCCAACAGTGCTCTTCTTGATGCTGAAGATAAGGTTAAGAGGGCTGAAGAGATGATCCGGAAGGCAAATCTCCTCTTATCCAAGGCTACACAGATGCGTCATGAAGAGGCTGCGCGGCTTGAGCAGCTCAGGGCTCGAAGTGAGGAACTGGCGGAGCGGAAGTCATCACAGAGGGCGACTTTGGCGGAGGTCGAGGCTCGTCTGGCTCAGGCGGTGGACTTCGATGAGGCTGAGCTAAGATCACAGGCGCTGGCCCAGGCTTCTGATGACAGGAGGACGAGGCTAGCTTCGCTCGGAGATCGGATCCGATCTTATCATGTACGTCTATAGGCTCCTCCATGTATCCCATCCCTTTTGGAATTTAATAAAAATTCATTCTTTTGTCGTCTTTGTTTGTTTGGATAATGAGGCATGGCTGTCTGTTGGTTCAGAGGTCGCAATGACATAACCGAATGGGACGTCGCCAGTCTCGAGGTCAGCCCTTTGCGGGGCTAAAGGGGAGATACTTGCCTTTTGTAAATGTCAGCAAGCATCGAGATTGAGACTTAGCTGTCTGCTGGTTCAGAGGTCGCAATGACATAACCAATTGAGACGCCGCTAAGTTTAATGGTAGATGAAACTTGGCTATCTGCCAGTTCAGAGGTCGCAATGACATAACTGGTTGAGAAGCCACCAAGCTCAACAATGAGTGATACTCGTCTTTTGTAAATGTCAACGAGTATCGAGACCTGTCTTTTGTAAATGTCAACAGGACTCGGGATTGAGACTTAGCTGTCTGCTGGTTCAGAGGTCGCGATGACGTAACCAATTGAGACGCCACTAAGCTCAATGATAGATGAAACTTGGCTATCTGCCAGTTCAGAGGTCGCAATGACGTAACTGGTTGAGAAGCCACCAAGCCTCAAAATAGGTGATACTCGTCTTTTGTAAATGTCAACGAGTATCGGGACCTGTCTTTTATAAATGTCAACAGGACTCGGGATTGAGACTTAGCTGTCTGCTGGTTCAGAGGTCGCAATGACGTAACCAATTGAGACGCCACTAAGCTCAATGGTAGATGAAACTTGGCTATCTGCCAGTTCAGAGGTCGCAATGACGTAACTGGTTGAGAAGCCACCAAGCCTCAAAATAGGTGATACTCGTCTTTTGTAAATGTCAACGAGTATCGGGACCTGTCTTTTATAAATGTCAACAGGACCCGGGATTGAGACTTAGCTGTCTGCTGGTTCAGAGGTCGCAATGACGTAACCAATTGAGACGCCACTAAGCTCAATGGTAGATGAGACTTGGCTATCTGCCAGTTCAGAGGTCGCAATGACGTAACTGGTTGAGAAGCCACCAAGCCTCAAAATAGGTGATACTCGTCTTTTGTAAATGTCAACGAGTATCGGGACCTGTCTTTTGTAAATGTCAACAGGACTCGGGATTGAGACTTAGCTGTCTGCTGGTTCAGAGGTCGCAATGACGTAACCAATTGAGACGCCACTAAGCTCAATATTGCAATGGAGTTTGGGAAGAGTCTCGTTTTCACGGGGAGAAACGAGGGAATCACTGTCATAGGTTTAATGTTAACGTAACAGCGGAATATGTATGGTCCTACCATTCTATGGATGAGAATTGGTAAGTGACTTTGGAGGTCTCGCTCTCATGAGGAGAAATGAGGGGACTGCTGTCATAGGTTTAATGTTAACGTAACAGCGGAATATATGTGGTCCTACCATTCTATGGATGAGAATTGGTAGGTGATTCTGGAGAGGGAATCAAGTGGGAGCAGGTCCCGTGGGATTTTAAGCAAACCCCAGCTATCAACAGGTTTGATATGCTTGGAGAAAGAGAGAGGCTCTTTTTGTGCGCATTCCGGACGCGCGGATCTCGATCGGAGGTGTAATGTTAACTTGATCGAGAGCAGGATCCTTGATTAAGGATAGTACTTTTTTTAAAAACTTGCCATTGATCGGCATCATGAGGAGGTCGCCATCTGCAGTTGTAAGGCGGTATGCTCCGTTTGAATAGACTGTCTCTATTACAAACGGTCCTTCCCATTTAGGCTGAAATTTGCCTTTGGTCTTGTGCGTCATAATCATCGGTCGTCTGACGGCTAAGACTAGGTCTCCTTTGTGGAAGACTCTCTGCTTGACCTTCTTATTGAAGGCTTTTGACATCCGAGCCTGATATAGCTCGATGTGTTCTGAGCTTGCAGCCGCTTCTCGTCCAGGGCTTCGAGCTCTTGAAGACGCAAGCGATCATTGTCTTCTGATGTCATTTTAGTAGTCAGGGCTACTCGCAATGATGGCACCTGGATTTCCAATGGGATGACCGCTTCGCACCCGTATACCAGGGAGAAAGGCGTATTGCCTGTCGGTGTCCGAACCGTAGTCCGGTAGGCCCAAAGGCATTCACCGAGCTTTTCGTCCCAATCTCATTTGTTCGAGGAGACAAACTTCTTGAGCAGCTTGATGATTGTCTTGTTGAATGCTTCTGCTAAACCATTGGCGGCAGGATTGTAGGCGGTTGAAGCCACATTCTGAATTCGGTATTTATCGCAGAACCGATAGAACCCTTGGCTTACGAACTGGGGACCATTGTCATGGATGATCCGTCTGGGTACACCAAATCGATGGATGACATGGTGTTTGATGAAGCTAACCAGATTGGAGGTTTTAACTTCGGCCAACGGTGTGGCCTCCGCCCATTTGAGAAGTAATCGGTTATTGCCAGGATAAACCGGTGACCTCTTGCCGAAGAGGGACTGATTGGCCCTACGACATCGATTCCCCATGCTTCAAATGGCCATGAAGCAACAGTAGGGTGGAGCAACTCCGAAGGTTGGTGTATGAAGTCTGCATGGACTGGCACGCCTTACACCTTCGTGCATATTGGGTGGCATCGGCCATCATGGTCGGCCAGTAGTACCCAAGTCTGTGCAGCCTGTCTTTAAGCTTTGGACCCGGCTGGTGAGCTCCGCAAATGCCATCATGTGCTTCTTTAAGCACTTCCTGTGCCTCTGAATGAGAGAGACAACGGAGGAGGACACCGTCATATGAACGACGGTAGAGTGTCTTCAAAGTGGGATCATAGTAGAAACGGAGCGACCTTCGTCTGATGGACGCCGCTTCTTTGGGATCGTCTAGAAGCAGACCGTGCAGAGCGTAGTCAATGAGGGGGAAGCGCCAATCCCTCGGCTCAAGATCCACGGAGATATTATGGACCTCTTGGATCCTTAGCATATGCTTGGAGCATACGAGATGCCGGGTTACGACTGTGAGGTGATACTCGGTATCGGCCGGTAAGGCTAGCGTCGTCGCTAATGCAGCGAGAGCATCCGCCTTGGTATTTTGAGATCGGGACACATGCCCGATGTAGAAGCCTTCAAATAAGCTAGCCAATTCGATGGCTGTATGATAATAAGGCACCAGGTTTTCATGGCGGACTTCATATTCGCCTTTGACTTGACTGATGACCAGCTTTGAATCGCCGTAAGCTTCGAGGTAACGTACCCCCATTCCCTGGGCGAGCTGGAGACCGATGAGCAGAGCATTGTATTCCGCTACATTATTAGAGCATGATTCTGTCAAGGAGAATGCTCTGGGAAGGATATGATCCTGTGGGGAGATGAACACAACCCCCACTCCGGCAACAATCTTCCCTTTGTGGCCCATCCGCGATGCTCCGTCGAAGAACATCTGCCACACTTCCTCTGCTGAGGTTGCATTAGACTCGAAGACTTCATCAGGGATGTCTTCGTGAAGTTTTGAATGTTCTGGAACTGGGTGAGCAGCTAAGAACTCTGCAAGGGCCTGGCCTTTAACTGCCTTCTGAGGAGTAAAGGTCATGTCGTATTGAGACAACAGAAGTGCCCATTTAGCCAACCTTGAATTCAGCGACCCTGGCTTCGTCATGAGAAGACGTAAAGGGTTCACCCTGGAGATGACATGTATGGTTTGGCCAACCAAATAATGTCGCGTCTTCTGGACAGCGAAGACGAGAGCTAAACACTCTTTCTCAATAGGATTGTAGCGAGATTCCGCTCCTATGAGAGTCCTGCTCAGATAATAAATGGCCTGCTCGTGGCCATTGTCGTCCTTTTGAGCGAGGAGGGCCCGAGGGAATAGTCCAGAGCTTTTACATAAAGCAAGAATGGTTTCCCTGATGTAGGGGCCACTAAGACCGGAGGTTTTGTGAGATACCTCTTAATGTCTTCATAAGCTTCTTGACAGGCTTGGTCCCATATGAAGGCAGTACCCTTTTTCATGAGACGGGTAAAGGGCTGGCAACGGCCTGAAAGATTTGCTATGAATCTTCTGATGTAGGCTAATCTGCCTTGCAAGCCTCGGAGCTCTTTGAGGTTCCTCGGTGGATGCATGTCCTGTATGGCTTTGACTTTGTCTGGGTCCAGATGGATCCCTTTTGATGTGACAATGAACCCAAGGAATTTGCCGCTGGACACTCCCAAGAAGGATTTTGTCGGGTTCATTTTCAGCTGATGAGCTCGCATTATGTCGAACATCGTTCTCAGATCGCGAAGATGTTCATTTTTGCTGCGGCTTTTGACGGCAATGTCGTCAACATAGCATTCCACCGTCTTTCGGAGATGGTCGCGGAAGATCATGCTCATCGCCCGCTGGTAGGTTGCTCCGGCGTTCTTCAGTCCGAAGGGCATTACAGTGTAGCAGTATACCCCCAATGGCGTTCGGAAAGAAGTATGCTTCTCGTCATCAGGATACATCTTGATCTGGTTGTACCCTGAGAAGCCGTCCATGAAAGACATCCTTTCGAACCCGCATGTGTTGTCGATCATGACATCAGTGATCGGCAGTGGGAATTCATCCTTGGGACAGGACGTATTGAGATCACGGTAGTCGATGCAGATCCGTATTTTCCCATTCTTCTTGAGGACGGGGACTATGTTAGCCACCCAATCTGGATGTTGTTCCTCCCGGATGAAGCCACAAGCAATGAGCTTATGAACTTCGGCTTCAATAGCCTCCATGATGTTTGGGCGGAACCGACGTTGTTGCTGCTTGACTGGCTTAACGTCGGGCTTGATGTTTAGACGGTGCATAGCGACCTGTGGATCAAGTCCAGGCATGTCTTCATAGCTCCAGGCGAAGACATCTATATACTCTTTTACGAGCATTATCAATTCTTCCTTTTCGATAAGTGATAGGCTTTCACTTATGAAAATCGGTTGGGATGATCTTGACTGCCCAAGTTGACCTGGATCACCTTGTCTTCGGTAGGTGGCTCGCACAGCTCAAACCGCTTTCCCATTGAAGGCTCAATTGCTGGGCCCATGATTCCTCATCGGCAACCTCTGCGGGTTCCAACTGACTGCTTGAAGTCATGAGGCTTTCGAATATCCCTCCTATGCTGACATCAGAATCCCATTCGGAGGATGAGGCCGACTGTGATGGGATCGATCCATCGCCTTTGACCTGAACTGTTGTTGATGATGTGGGTGTGACATACCCTAACCCCCTGCGTGTACTATCATAGTAATTTGCAGGTTTCCCTCTTGGGACGGAGTTACGCATCAAGCCGCGTCTTCCTTTTCCGAAGTTTAGGCCCGCTCCCTGCTTCAGGTTGTAACCCATCTTCTTCATAATATGGCGTGCTGATGGCGCGTAATGAAAGAACTGTGGAGCATCCGACTCTGAGCTTGAGTCTGTGGTTGAGAATCTCCCTGGCCGGGCTCTGCCGAAGATTATCGGCGCCTGACCTTGCTTGAATGGAGGGACTACCAGCGTGGCCCCTTCTACGGCTTCCACAGATGTGCTAGCCACACTCGGCTCATGTACGGGCATATGAAGAGAGCCATCCATCATGGATTTAATCGACTCGATGCTCGCAGGATAATCAAAAGAAATATTATCATTAATTATCCATTCGCCTTCCTCCTCAGGAGGGATCTTACATCGGGGATCATTAAAGCATGCTACAATTGGCTCGCCAATCAGAATGGCTGGCATGCCCGTTTCGGATTCCGAATCCGCCTCATTGCCACTTTCATCATCGTCTGGCAATGTTTCTCCCGGCGTTCCACTAGCCTCTTGATATAGGAGAGCATCAGTGAAGTAGTTTTCACCCCCTTGAAGGGTTGCTTCTCAGCGAAGACAGTTCGTACTGTCGCATCATCCTCAACATACTTGAAGCACTGATGGAGAGTGGAAGGAACGATCCAGTTGGCATGGATCCATGGTCGTCCCAGTAGCAGGTTGTATGATGTGTCAGCATCAATGACATAACACGTCACTTCTGACTTCAAGCTTCCGATTCTGCAGCGGAGCCGAATCTTTCCAAGCGGATGGCTGCTCCCGGCGTTGAAACCATATATTGTAGTGGTGGTTGCGGACAACCTGTACAATGGTATGCCGAGGAAATAGAGGAGCCTTTTGGGGATGATGCTGAGTGCAGACCCCGGATCTACTTGTACTCTTTCAATGCATGTTGAACCGATATATCCGGTATAGTACAGAGGTCGATCATGCTTGTTGTCTTTGAGAAGCATATCTTCCGCCGTAAAGGTAATAGCAGGCACCTTGGATTGTGCGTGATGGCACTCTGAGCAGGAAGGCCGCATCTCATCACCAGGAACCTCAGGCATGCATGTCAGAAAGGACTCCGAGTTGGCCAGCGCATCTCTGAGTGCCTCTCTTGTCTCTTTAGAGAGACGAAGGAGCTCGTGTATTGTGATACGAGCCGGGATATTGGCTAAGTGGGCCAATATATCAAAGCGAAAGGGCGTGGCTAACCCTTGGCCTGGCGGTTTCTTCAACACATGGTCGAACCGCACTTCCTTAGGCTTCTCTTTCCCTTTGGTCAGAACTGGAGCGGATGTCGGCATTGGTACTGACGTCGTTTGCTGTTGTATCTCGTCAGTAGACTTGTCATACTGCCTTAAGTATGACTTTCCAGACCGGGTGCCCGTCTGTTGAGGTGCATCTGCCTGCGCTGTACAGACATGCTTCTCTTCTTCTGAATCGCTGAGGGAAGCTGAAGTAAGATTACCATCATCTGGCAGGACAGAGATGACATTGCAGGACTTGCCCTTTTTGCTGGAGTCCTTCGACGTCCGCTGTACGTCTTGGACGAGGTCAGGGTGTATCCACATAACTTCTCCTGTCTCCAATGTCAAGGGGACGAGACCCTTGCCATCTTTAGCTATGGTTGAAGAATGCTTGACTTCCAACCGCGGTGTGGGGGCTGGATAGGTCCCGTCGGGAACTGTGACCTTCTGAGCAGTGCCGAACTCAAGAGTCACCATATTGGCAGTGACTTTCTTCTATTCCGTCTTCAATGTGAGGACTCCGGCGTCGACCAAAGCTTGAATTCTATCCTTGAGAACATAGCACTTGTCAGTAGGATGGTGGATCATCCTGTGGTAGAGGCAGTATTTAGGGACGTTTGTACGCCCTATCTCATTGGGACGCCGAGCATCCGGTAGCTTCATTTTGTTCCCTTTGTGGAGCAGATGGAATATCGTGACCACCTGGTCATCTCTGAAGGAGTACTGCTTCGGAGGAAACTTGGGCTCTTGGCTGTTGACGCCGCTCTTCTTGGCCTTTGACTGCATGTCCCCGGTCAGCTCGACGGACATAATCTCCTTCCCTTTAGCTTGGGAAGACTGCGGGAGATCGCTACGCCCTTTGTTGTTTGTGCCCCATTTGCTTCTAGGGGCGGATGGCTCGAACTTCTTAGCCGATTTCTCGGCTATCTCAGCTTGTTCGACCAATTCCTTCCAAGTATGGGCTTTGACAGCCCCCATGCGGACTTCTACTTGATCCAAGAAGTTGTGCCTGCATGTCTGTAAGAGCATGGGTAATGGCATCCCTGCTGGGCACATCAGAGATAGATTTCTGAACCGCTCAATGTATTCACGGACAGATTCGCCTTTCCTCTGTACAGTGGAAAGGAGCTTGTCCATGGTCACTTCGGTGTCATCCTCATAGAAGCGAGAGAGGAACCGAGCTTCCAGGTCAACCCAGGAATTGATAGAGTCCTGAGGAAGGCTTCGGAACCAGTCGAATGCCACCCCTTTCAAGGTGCCGATGAACAACCTAGCCATGATGGCGTCGTTGTTTAGAACATTACCGGTCTGGGACCGGAAATAGTAGATGTGCTGATTGGGCGAGCTCTTACCATCATACGTATGCAACGTTGGTGGTTTGAACTTTGGCGGATATGGCACCGAATCCCACTCCAGCGGATAAGGACGGACTGCCCCTCCCTTCTTTAATTCATCCCTCTGAGCTAGGGATGCGATTTGAGCTTGAAGGCCTTTAAGGACTTCGGCATCCAGGGAAGAGCCTCCCTTAGATTTCTCCGTCTTGGGCGGATCATTGCTGAGATGCCCCTCCTCGTCATGATTACTCCCGGTATCATCATTCCGATTGCTGAGGAGCTGAGCGAGCATCTGTTGAATATTGTCCAGGGCCTCTTGCTGAGTTCTAGAGGTCTGCTCCTGAGCTTCCAAACGCTGACGAAGATCGTCATTGGCGTTATCGGCCATATTAACCGATGCTTTGCCCGTTCGCACAGAACTGACTGTTGCTGAAGAGGCATACCCGCTGTCTTCATCTTCTCCATTAGATGATTGGGGTGATCGTCTGGACTGTGGCGAGATTAGGGCCTTTGAGGAAGAAGGCTGCTCATAATTATAGGGTATCGCTACCCTGGATCTGGTGTTTCGGAAAACACCTTCTTCGCGCACCAAGACTTCACCTAAGCCCGGGCTATAATCTGGATCTGGGGAGCCGAAAGGGGTATCATCAGATGTATGACCTTCCCTGTGTCGCTCTCGTCCTCTTCCGGTCATGTTGACGGACGCGAAGGCTGGGCCTCGCGAAGCACTCCTTTCATGATGTTTCTTTATGGCACGTGCGGACAACCGGTCAAACACCGATTGACGGTGTGGAGGTGCCATCTTGATTGGATATTGCCGACAATGGGCTGAATGGATTGTCACAAGTCGGCATCCTCTTTGACAACAAGGGGAAGTGGTTTGGAGAGACTCCAATTCCCGCTTGTTTGCCAAGAATTGTCGCAGGTTAGGCTCAACAGAGCCTGAACAACCCCGTGGAGAGGCCTTTCTGGAGCGTACAAGGGATGATGCTCCGTTCTTCTTATCCCTGCAGAAGGGATTAGTACTGAATAGTACTTTGGCGCTAGCTTTGCCGACAGGTGCGAGCTTAGTGCCTGATGAATCGGGAAGCGGAGCACGCTGTGGTGCTTTGCCCGCTATTCTGCTGCGAAGGGGATCAACCTCAGATAACACTGCGGTCTTAGCCTTGCGGCCGCGAACCCAGTGAATTTGTTGTGATACAATAGCTTCGCTTGTGCGAGCGAGGCTAACAGGAGGCTTTGCTGCCCTTGATTCAGGTGACGGTATGATTGCCGTCGTGACTTCATGGCTGGCAGCATCGTCAGGGCAGATGGGCATCTTACCCTTTTCTTCGCGGGAGAGGCGCAGTCTCGGCATGACTACTCCGGGAGCTTTGATTGAAGACTCCTGTTTAGGCTTCCATATCAGCCTTGACAGGGGACGCCTAGGTTCGCAAGGAACCTGAATAGCCACAAGCGGGGCTGTGGGGTGCTGGCAAGATTCTGCCTCTGGTTTCTGATTTGAAACCTTGGTCATGAAGACCTTCCTGTGCTTCCGTGCTCGAAGCGTCAGGCCACCCCCAGAGAGGACTTCTTCAAATCTTTCTTGATCGATCTGGATAACCAGGTTCTCAAAAGTGCAGGATCTGGGCTGCGGGCATGTTTCCTTGTTGCGCCAGAGAACTGCGGCAGATTCGCAGAGGACCTTTTCCGTCTCCGCAGAGACTTTGCTTGAAGATTTAGCCAGAGAAGATCTGGCTGCACCGGCTTTTCTGAATTCAGAGATAGACCCAAGGTCTGTTCGTCGCATTGCGACACTTGATTCTCAGCAGAGGAGAATACAATCCCCAGCGGAGTCGCCATCTTGTTTTCCATTATGTTTGCAAAGGGGGAAAACTTACAAATAAAAGTTTGAGGAGTTAAATTACAAGTATTCTCAAAAGATTACAAGTAGATCTCCTCAGAGATTCTGGGAAAATGTGCCGATAGGAGTCTGGTCAGCGCGCGACCACTTTGTCCCTTTGACGATGCGAGCGATGAGATTCCCTTCTCGCCTGGTTCGGGAATCAGAGAACAGAAGGTTGGTAGAACCCTCTTGCTGCTTCTCAAAATCGCCTTCGATAAGGAATTTCTTCTCGCCTGGTTCCGGAGATTCCTTGAGAGGAAGGACGACGTTAGGGTATCAACACCCTGGTTAGAGAAAGCAATTCTCTAAAAGGTCTCTGAATTCGGGAGGCACGGTGCGTCGTGAAAAAGCCTCTGCTTGTGGAGTTTTCTCTCTTCTTTTTTTTTTATCGATCGATCTCCCTATGCCTTCCTGCCTCTCTCTCCTTGTACCCCTGGCGGGCTATTTATAAGGAAAGCAAGGGTATAATCGTCCCCTTTGAAGATATGGAAACAGATTGAACCGAATCTGTTTGAATCTGGAAAGTAGCCTTACTGCGAGGCTAGGATAGCTTCTGCGGAGCTAGAAAATGGCAAGTCGGTTGATCTGTTTTGATCCTTTCCATATTGTTGGGGGATTCTCCTTAATCCTCTTACTCGTTTCAAGAGAGTCAAGAGATTGCGGCAATCACCTGCCATATTTGAATCCCGATTGGATTTGATTAGATTGAATCCGATCTCATCAGGGGATTTTGATTGGTCAAAGGTTGACCATAGCAGGCTGATAGCGGAGCTGCCCGCTTTGAAGCTCATAGCGGAGCTAGAGGCAATTCCTAGCGAAGTCCGAAAAGAGGCTTTTCGGCGAAGCTATCAGTCAGCTTCCTGGCGATGCTCTGGATGATGCTAGCCTCTGAAACGAGGCTATCCCCTTGGGCTAATGTAATGCTAAATGCTAGCATTTTAGACCTGCTGAGGTCTGTTTAGAAACAATCCGGGTTCACTGTTCTGCTTGCTGGATCAGTGGAGTCCAAACCGCTTCTTTGTCCCTTGGAGGTGGGCGAAAACTGGTCTTCAGCTCGTCTGTCCCTTGTCTTTTGTAAATGTCAACAAGTTTAGACATCGTTCGGACCAATGAGAATCTTGTCTTTTTTAAGTGTCAACATGCATCAATCTTATTTTGTAAAAATTCATTTTTCTTTAAACATGCATCCAAATCTTTAGAAATTGAAGCAATCTTAATTTTCAAAGAATCATTTTCTTTTAAAACAAAATCAACTTTTGAAGACAAGTTTTCATTTTTCTTCAAAAGAACATGGCAATCATTTTTATTTTTCAAAAAGTTATTTTCTTTAAGTGCAAGATCAAGTTGAGATTTTAATGAATCCCTCTCATTATAGACCTCAACCTTTTCTTGCAAAACATTGGTAAGCCTAGCATGCAAACTCTTATTTTCTTTTTCAAGGCCTAGACTTTCCTTTTTCAAAATTTTATATTTTTCTATCAATTTTTCACAAACAATAGATAGTTCTTCATTTAAAGCATGGGGATCAACAAAATCATTTGAAGAACTAGAACAATCATCACTATCATAGTGGGGTTCCGAATGTACCTCAAGGGAGTCATTCCCTTGGACCATATAACATTGTTGTGGCTCGGATTCTCCACTATATTCCTCTTCTTGTTGGATTTGGACTTGAAACTTGGAGGTGTTGGTGGTTGTTGTCAACTTGTTCCACACTGCAAAAGCGGAATCAAGGTTAGAAACACACATAAGATAATCTTTAGGTAATGTGCTTCTAATGGCCTCTAGGGCTTGTGCATTGGCCCCTATATGATTGCAATCACCAAGATAACATCTCTTGGTGGCGGCAAGGAAAACATGCAAACCTAGGGTCTTTAGCTACATGGACATCCTATACTTCCAAATATCAATGTTGGAAGGATCATAGCTAGGTGGGGTCATGAAGTCCATGGTATAAACTAGATGTGTGCAAACAAGCAAATGCAAATGAGATTAGCAAGCAAATGGATCTCACTCTTAGGATGTTAAGCCTAAGTATCAGGAGCATTAGCTCTGATACCAATTGAAAAAACACCTAGAGGGGGGGGTGAATAGGTGTAAGTGCTAATCTAAGAAACTTAATGCAAACTAAGTGCGCTAAATGCGGAAGCTAATGCAAATTATGCACAAACTAATACAATACAACAAGTGTAGCCGAATTCCCCTTGCGAGGCTCTGGACTAACTCCCCTTGATTCCCCTTGAAATGGGTTGAGGCGCTATGTGAAGCTCTTGTTGGATGAGTATAAGTTAGGCACACACACACAAGCAATCCAAGCAATATGAAATATGTGCACACACAATCAAGCCAAGCAATCAAGGATAAATTACAATATGAAAGATGCAAGGCAACACAAGTAATGTATATAATATGAATGCTATGAAAGTATGATGCTTGTATGATATGATGCTTTGCACAAATGTAAAGAGAGAGTTAGAGAGACAATGGGAGCAATCGCAAACAACGAGATTTGTTTCGAGGTTCGAGCACCTTGCTCTACATCCCCGCCTACACCACCGTGTAGGATTTTCACTATCTCAACTCCCACCGAGGGAACCTCTACCAAAGAGGATTTCTTACAACTCTAGGAGTACCAAACTCCTCTCTCAAACAACCACCTCACAACCGAGGGGCAAGGCCCGTAGCCAATACAATAACCAATCCACACACCTCTACCGAAGAGGCTCACAACCAAACACTATCACCTCTACCTAAGAGGGATCCACAACACAATCACCCGATCACCTCTACCGAAGAGGGATTCACAAGTATAAGGGTGTTTACAACAATGAGGTTTACAACAAACAACCTCAAACACTTCTCTTTCTTTTTCTCTTATCTTTTTCCACAAAAACAAGATCCTAATAGTTTAGGATAGAAGATAGCTCAAGTGTGGAAACAAAGTGTTTTTGGAAACAAGCAACAAAGAAAAACTACTTGGGAAATCTCTTGTATATGATAGAAAATGAAATACCAAATCAAAATCCCAAAACCTAGTTTTCTTTGATTTTCCAAAAACCCAAAACAAATAAAGATGAGAAGTTTTAAAGCCCCAAAAACTCTTTTTAAAACTCTTTTAAACACTTCAGAAAACTGAAAATTTTTCTCTTAAAAAACTTGGCCAAAATCCCCAAAGAGATGGGGTTTATATAGCCCCTATACAAAACTAGCCGTTAGGCTGATGTGGCAGCCTGACAGACTGCCGGTCGACCGGTCCGGTCGACCGCCAACGGTCAAAAATGTGACCGTTGGGCAATAGCGGTCGACCGGCCCGGTCGACCGAAACAAACCGAGAGCAGAGCTCTCATACCCGGTCGACCGGCTCGGTCGACCGTCCACTGTGCCTAACAGACGTGCACGTCTGTGCACATCGGTCGACCGGATCGGTCGACCGGCCCTTGGTGCGGTCGACCGTCGCGGTCGACCGACCAGCCTGTCAGCACAAAACAAGGTCAGAAATTTTGGGAAAAATATTTATAAAAACCTTTTATCATTTCTGAAAATTCCATAAAACTTGTTTTATCATTTTATGTTAAAACATAAACATGTGATAAAAATTTCAAGACAATATATCAACATATCAATTCATTTTTGAGTCTTGCAAATTTTATCAAAAACAAAACCTTGTATTTTGTCAAACTTGATTTTTCCAAAACATGAATAGGGATATCAAAATAAGTTTGTCTAGCAAGTTTAAAGTATGTATGTATATCTAGAACATATCTAATATACATAGGTATAAGGTAAACTTGTTTTGATCTATTATTCATGAAAACCAAAAACCAAATCATAAAACGTGTGTGATTTGTGTTCACTTGAGCATATCAACTAAACTAAGCTTTACAAATGGATCTAAAAACTCTATCTAAACTAGGATACCTAAGTCTTCTTGACGATCTTCATCTTCAAGTAGACTCGGTCCAAACTCCGTGATTCTCCAAGTGCAAAGGTATGATCTTTAAGCTTTGGCACCGGAATCATCATGAATAGCTTCTAATCATCTTGTTGAAGCTAATCACCAACCTAATATCCTGTTAATGATCTGAAACTTAGAAACACAAGAATATTAGTAAACATAACTACATGAGTGTTGATCATCATCAAAACTAGAGTGGAAGGCCATTGGGCAAACACGCTAAGCATCAATACACATAATACATGGATCAGAGTGCGAAAATACATGGTGTTATACATTCCAACACAAAATAGTACAAGTACTTAGTCATCACAAATAGTGACATAATATTACATCAATATTACATCATTAGATAGTACAAAAGTAGACTGTACAAGGTACAAAAGATGATAACTCACGAGCTGGAAAAGAGAATCTCGCGAGCGGGGAAAGACGGGACGAAGCTACGGCTGATCTGCCTGCTCCTCGAAGTAGGCCGGTCCTCAGCTGAAGGGTCAACCTCGGTCCAACCTGCTAAATCTGAACATATAAACTCAGAGTTGTTAGTGGGCAACCCAGCGAGTGCAAAAAGATGCCAAGTGGCAAGTAAACAATAATAAGTATAGCAAGTAAAATATCATGTAATCAAATCAGTAAGCATGGAATAACAACAATGAATAGTAAATAAGGAATGACAATAAAATACATGAAATTAAATTATCAAGTTATTATTAGGACAAGTTTAATTTGTATGTTTTGGTTTATGGCTGGTGTCATATACTTCCGCATACAAGTCAAGGGAGGTTGGTTATTGAAAATTGATGGGGAACGACGAATCATGTTTAGAATGGGTCCTGTGCATGCCCGGGACAACGGTCCAGGAGTATCCGGTACTGAGCCGAAACGTACCGCTAGGTACCGGGACTTACTATATGCCCAAAGCTCTTAGTATACGCCCGAACAGGAATAGAGTGTCACCGTTTCCCACAGGGATATACCCAGGAGAGTATAGCACACCCGGCAGGCAGACAAGGGGGTAGGAGTGCCAGTACACCCCTCGGAAACGCCTGGTGGCCTTCAGGTCGAATCCAACAGGAATTAGTTGTACAACATATGCATAGCCACCATAAACACAGAAGTTATATCGATACCCATCAATTTCTTCCGTCTCGGTGTAAGTTGTTTAAATATAACAGAGTGTCAAATAATAAAGTCCACAGGGTATTCACAAAAGTCCAATAGCCATGGTTATCCTATTACGAGGGTCAACAGGAGTATAATATCAGGAGTAATGTCAGAAGCCTCCCTATTTTAGGGGTTCAAGTATACAGGAGTTCAGGAGCACCAATGTCTGGTAATAATATAATAATCATGTCAAGTACCCGTAAAAGTGATAGCCATGAATATGTCATATAATGCAGGTCTCAGGGGTGGTAGGGTCCGGTCAAGGGTCACGATGTCAAGTTAATGTACTTGTACCACATGAAAGCATATCAAGTAAGGGTTAGCATGTGTCATATACCGGGGGTCAGGATCAGGTGACAAGTATGACATATATCAAGTACTGATGTCTAATATCAGGTGCCGTGAATCAGGTATCAAATATAACATATCAAGTGTCGGTGTCAGATATCAACTGTCGTGGTTCAGGTATCAAATATAATATATCAAGTGTCGTTGTCATAAATCATGCATCAAGTATAACATGTGAAGTGTCAGGTAAATACCGAGTACAACATCATTTATTAATTCGCATAGCATGGTATCATGTACTAAAACTACAGTAGCAAGTGTTAGGCATGTTAAAATATCCACATATCAATATCATGCTATAAATACAAGAGCGTTTATTTTTAAGTGTATTAAAAAGCACTCGCCTGAAACCGGGATGAAATACCGGTTAAAAATCTGAGAAACCTGCGAACCGTACGAGCAATCCACTAGCCCATAGTTATATATTAAAATATATAAATATAAATATATATAAATATTGGAGAGGGAATGAGGGAGGAGAGAGAGGAGAGAGAAAGTTGTAGGAAGGAGAGAGAGAAAGAGAGAGAAAATAGGGTTTTTTAGAAAAGAATTATGAATTAAAAAGGGAGTGGTAGGGTTGTAAATATAGGGAAGTAATTTGAGAATGAGGTGGAGGGTATTTTATGGAAGTAAGAAAAGTGTGTTTATTTAGGGAAAAAAAGAGAAAAGAAAAGAAAGAAAGAAAAGAAGGAAAGAAGAAAGAAAGAAAGAAAGAAAGGAAAAAAGAAAAAGAGGGGAGGGGTGGCCGCCGGCCTCGCCGCCGGGAGGGGGCGGGCTGCGCACGCGTCCAAGGGGAGGGGATGGGAGGTGGAGTTGGCTTGGTTGTTTGGAGTTGGTGGAGGAGTTGTTGGTGGTAGTTGGTGGTGGTGATGGTTATGGTGGTGGTTGGTGGTGATTGGTGGTGTTGGGGAGTTAGAGGAGGAGGAGGAGGTGATGATGGGGTGGTTAGAGTGGTGGATTTGATGGAGGTGGTGGTGAATTTTGGAGGAGGAAGGGTGGTGGTGATGGGTTATGGTGAAATTGGAGGTGGTGGGTGGTTGATGGAGGTTGAAGGAGGTGGTGGAGTGGAGAGAGGTTGTGGGGGAGTGGATGGCCGGCCTAGGGGCGGCCGGCGGCGGCGGCGGTGGAGGCGGCGGCGGTGGAGAGGAGGAGATGGGTTTGATTTTTGTGTTTTGTTTGAAGTGGTTAAGATGAAATTGAAATGAAAAATGAAAAGAGAAGGAAGGAGGTGGGAGGTTTTTAATGGAGAGGAGGGAAAATGGAGATGATGAATGGCCCATCATGCTCTGTTGCTGCTGTTGCGGCTGTAGAGTAAGGAAACGCAGGGTATGGGAGGGAAGTCAATGGGGGGGGAGAAAGAAAAGAAAGAAAAAGAAAGGAAATTAAAAAAAATAAGAAAAAAGAAAATAAAATAGTATAAAAATTTTTATTATTAAATAATTTATTTATTATAATTTCTGGATGTACAAAGTAGGGGATTAGAGAAGGAAAAGTAAGAAAATAAATTGTCGGTAAATAATATTATTATTTTAATTGGCGAAAATTCGACTGTTTCAGAACGTTCCGAAAAATTCTCAAAAATAGAAAATATTATTTTAAGATACTAGGTGAAATCGAATTTGAGTTCAAATTAAAAATCCTGGAATCTTCCAGTGATACTGGCCGACATCAGAATCGGTCAAATTTTGATAAAATTAGAAAAAAATTCAAAAAATATATTTAGATAGAAAATGAAATTTAAAGAAGTAACATGAAAGTCATTTTAAAAATTCAATCCCCATTTGAAACTAAAAATCCGGGAAAGCGATGCCGACCGACACCGGTTTTGGAGATTTTGCAGAAAAATTCTGAAAAATTCCAAAAAAATCATGAAAAATCTAAAATATTAGAAAATAATGTCTGAAACTGAAATCGGTCAAATCGAACTATCAGAAAGGTCAAATTGGGCTATCAGCTGGTTCGGGTTCCCAGTCCGGGTCAGGGCTTACTCTAAATCTGAGAATCCAGATCCGATAATAATATAAGCAATCACAACCCACGAACACATACTGGAAGAAAATTGAATAATACGGTCGAAAAATTTTGGGACACGTATCTGGGTACGTATCCCGAGAACGGGGTGCTATAATCTACCCACCTAACAAAAATTTCGTCCTCGAAATTTCAATAAGGAAGGAGATGATCATGGAAATAAAGAATTGATAAGACGAGAGATGGAGTTCATGAGAAAATTATCACTCAAGGCTCGAACAGATGCGGGTAACAGTCACGAATGACGTCTTCCCCCTCCCAAGTCGCTTCTCCCGGACTATACCTATTCCATGAAAGTAGCACCAACAGGATGGTCCGATTCTTCAGGGTCTTGACACTTCTATCCATAATAGCCATTGGTTGCTCAGTATATGACAAATCCGGCTGCGACTCCAACTCTGAATAATCCAATACATGTCTCTCATCCCTGATATATCTTCTCAACTGCGACACATGGAACACATTGTGCACTCCTTCCAATGATTGTGGCAGTGCCAATCTGTAGGCCACTTCTCCTACTCGCTCCAATATCTCGAACGGGCCTATATACCTCGGACTCAGCTTCCCACGTGCACCAAATCTGATCACTCTCTTGGTTGGAGATATCTTCAGAAACACATGCTCTCCCACCTGAAACTCCAACGGTCTTATATCGGAGTCTGCCCAACTCTTCTGTCTGTCTTGTGTCGCACGAAGGCGCTCTTGGATGGTCCTGATCTTGTCCACTGCCTGTACTATCACATCCGGTCTCAAATGTCTTCTTTCACCAACTTCATCCCAACACAATAGTGATCTGCATCTCTTGCCGTATAGGGCTTCAAATGGAGCCATCTTGATGCTCGCCTGATAGCTGTTATTGTAGGAAAACTCTACCAATGTAGATGGTCTTCCCACGATCCCTTGAAGTATATCATACAAGCCCTTAACATGTCTTCTAGGATCTAAATGGTCCGTTCAGACTGCCCTTCTGTCTTTGGATGATAAGATGTGCTAAACTTCATATGGGTCCCCAGACTCTCTTGAAGGCTCTCCCAGAAGCGAGATCTGAACCTCGTGTCTCTGTCCGACACGATACTCACCGGAACTCCATACAGTCGAACTATCTCCCTCATGTACTTGTCTGCCAGAAGCTCCGTAGATTGTCCTACTCTGAATGGTATGAAATGTGCTGACTTAGTGAGACGGTCAACAACTACCCATACTGCATTGTTCCCTTTTGGACTGCAGGGTAGAGCGGTGACAAAATCCATAGTAACATGCTCCCACTTCCATTCTGGTATTGGCAAGGGCTGTAGTAATCCAGCTGGTATCCAGCTGGTCTCTGGTGTTCAACCTTCACTTGCTGACACACTAGACACTTCACCGCATATTATGCGATCTCTCTCTTCATCGCATTCCACCAGAAATGTTGCTTCAGATCCTGATACATCTTAGTTCCTCCAGGGTGTATAGAGCAAGCTGAGCTGTGGGCTTTAGCTAAGATCTTCTGTCTAATCTTCCCCTGAGGCATACAAATTCTACCCCTGAAATGGAGTGCACCATCAGTATGTATGCAAACATCTAACCTCAGCCCTGCTTCTACTTGCTATCTGAACTTCAGCAATCTGGGATTTTCTCTCTGAGCTTCTCTGATCTCCTCCATCAGTGTCTGCTGGATCTGAAATGCCATCAACTGTACGGATGTACTGACCCTCCGAATCACCATCAAATCTAGTCGCCTCATCTTCTTGAGTAACTCCTCTTGCTGAGTGAGCAGCATAACCATGTTGGCTTCAAGTCTTCTACTCAGGGCATCCGGAACAACATTAACCTTGCTAGGATGGTACTGTATATCTATATCATAATCTGCCATCAACTCAAACCATCGCTTCTCTGCCTCATATTCAACTTCTTCTGAGTGAAAATATACTTCAAGCTCTTGTGATCGGTGTAAATCAACACTCGGTCACCAAGCAGGTAATGCCTCCAAATCTTCAACGCAAAGATCACAGCTGCCAGCTCTAGATCATGCGTTGTGTAATTCTTCTTATGAGGCTTTAATTGCCTGGATGCATAAGCCACCACATGTCCATGCTGCATCAATACGCATCCAAGACCCTTCCCTGAAGCATCACTGTATACCACCATTCCTCCTGTCCCTAAGGGTGTCTTTAAGATTGGAGCTGAAATCAACTTGTTCTTCAACTCCTCAAAAGCAGACGCACACTCCTCAGTCCATATGTACTTCTCTCCCTTCCTGGTAAGCTTGGTCAAGGGAGCTGCAATCTTCGAGAAGTCCTGCACGAACCTTCGATAATATCCAGCCAGTGCAATGAAGCTTCTAATCTCTATCACGGACTTTAGAGTCGGCCAATCTTTCACCGCCTGAATCTTACTGGAATCTACCGAGATTCCTTCCTTAGAGACAACATACCCCAAGAATGCTATACTCTCCAGCCAGAACTCACACTTACTAAGTTTGGTATGAAGCTGCTCAAGTCAGAGCGTCTGTAGCACAATTCTCAGATGCTCTGCATACTCCTCTTCATTCTTGGAATATACCAAAATATCATCAATGAACACCAACACAAACTTATTCAGATAGGGTGAGAAGATTCTATTCATCAAGTCCATAAAGACTGCTGGGGCATTTGTAACTCTAAAGTGCATAACCAGGAACTCGTAATGACCATAGCGAGTCCTAAATGTCATCTTCTGGATATCTTCCTTCTTTACCTTCAACTGATGGTACCCCGACTGTAGATCTAACTTAGAGAATACTTGGGCCCCATGAAGTTGATCAAAGAGATCATCAGTCCTCGGCAAAGGGTACTTGTTATTAATGGTGACTTTGTTCATTCTCTATAATTAATGCATAATCTCTTGCCACCATCCTTCTTATTTGCTAATAATACTGGCGCTCCCCAAGGTGAAGTACTCGGTCTAATCAGACCCTTGCTCGAATACTCCAGCAGCTGCTCCTTCAATATAGCCAATTCAGTTGGTGCCATCCGGTACGGTGCTTTAGAGATGTGAGTCGCTCCTGAAATAATGTCAATGGAGAACTCCACAACTCTATCAGGTGGAAGTCCTGATATCTCCTCAAGTACATTTAGGAATTCATTCCACACTGACACCTCTTCTTCTTATCTTCTGCAGTGGCACAATCTAGTTGATCTTCCTTCCTTAGGGACTTGCGTTCCCCAAAGAACTAAAACTCTGGTTGGTGTGAAATCCTGAAGATCACCTTTTTGTTCCGACAGTCGATCACCGCATGATACTTGCTGAGCCAAGTCATGCCTAGGATCACATCGTACTCTCCAGTGTCTAGTAAGAACATGTCAGCTTCTAACTTCCTACCACACAGCTCCACATTGCACGCCTTACAAATTTTGTTAGTAATGATTACCCCATTCCCCGTACTAATTTTCCATTGGTCACCCATACATACTAGGAGTATAGAATGCAAGGCAATAAATCTGGGTCCCCTCTGAGCCTGACTCAGAGTCTGACGCTGGGGAGAAAGTGGAGCTCCTCTGCCTACTGGTCCTGGATTCCTCCTCATCGGTGGTGCTGAAAGTGCTGGGGGAGCTGCTCGAGCTGGAGGTGCTGGTGGTGCCACTCGTGCTAGAAGTGCTGGTGGTGCTGGAGCTGCATTCCATGTCTTCTTGAATGGACACTCTCCACTGACTGGTTACCGGATCCACATGCCAAACACAGTCCATTGGCCATACGGCAGTTCCGCTGATTGTGCTCAGGCTTCTGACAATATCTACACACAAGCTGCTGAGAAGTAGGCTGAAATGGCCTCTTGGCTACTGGGGCACCAAAAGATCTGACTTGATTTCCTCTGTTCACCTGCTGGAATTGACGCTTCATAGGCTTGTATTGCAGCTCAACTCTCCTCTTCTTCTCTAATTCCTGCTCCACATCACGAGCTATAGAAAGAACTTGGGAGTATGTCTTCAGCTGGTGGGGTATAAGTAACATCTGGATATCCACCCTCAATCCTTACTGAAATCTGCTAGCCCTATTCTCCTCGTCGGCTACCATATATGGTGCAAACCGACTAAGTCTCAGGAATTCAGTAGCATACTCATCCACCGATCGATTCCACTGTTGCAGCTTGATAAACTGCTCCTCCATCTCCTTCTGAGCAGTTGCAGGAAAAAACCTCTCATAGAAGCCCTTCGAGAATTGGTCCCAAGAGATGGGCTTCTCCAGCCTGGCCTGTTCGGCTAACCACCAGGTCCTTACCACATCCTTCAGCTGGATCTTGGCCACTTTTACCTGGTTCTCACCAGGAATTCTGGCTGCCTTCAGAAGATCAGTCATGTCGATCAACCACTGCTCTGCATCCAGGGGCTTCTCCGTGCCCAAAATTCTACCGGCTGCAACCTTCTAAAATCCGACACAGTACCCGGCCTCTGCTCCCGTGGTGCAGTCAGCAATCCTTATCACAAGAGCTTTATTTGCTGTTGCTGGCTAGTCGTCATCCCCTGGAGTATCCTCATCATGTCGTTCTCCCCGTACGGACCCTCACGGGAAGTGTCAGGACCGTTACGTGTCTCCCGTCTCTCCATATTCGAGCTGACTGAAAAGGTGACGATAATATGAGATTTCATAAGTTAAGGGATGGATTTCAAGAAAGGAATAGATGACTTTGTACTTGTAATTGGAATGCATAGAAATGACTCATGTGACTCAATCGCAAGTTAATCCAACATTAATTTGCAGACTGGTTGTACTGAAGGTGAGAGCCTAGGCTCTAATACTAACCTGTGGCGCCCCGATCTGACGGGTACGGGGACGCCACTGCGATGTACATACGCAGGGTGATGGTATCATCACGTATATACGCTAAGTATCAATACAACACAATACAGGGATCAGAGTGCAGAAATACGTGGTGTTATACATTCTAACACAAAATAGCACAAGTACTTAGTCGTCACAAATAGTGACATAACATTACATCAATATTACGTCACTAAATAGTAAAAAAATAGACTGTACAGGGTATAAAAGATAATAACTCACGAGCTGAAAAAGAGAATCTCGCGAGCAGGGAAAGACTGGATGAAGTTACGGCTGATCTGCCTGCTCCTCTAAGTAGGTCTGGCCTCAGCTGAAGGGTCCACCTCGGTCCAACCTGCTAAATCTGAACATACAAATTCAGGGTTGTTAGTAGGCAACCCAGCGAGTGCAAAAAGATGCCAAGTGACAAGTAAGTAATAATAAGTGTAGAAGATAAAATATCATGTAATCAAATCAGTATGCATGGAATAACAACAATGAATAGTAAATAAGGAATGACAATAAAATACATGAAATTAAATTATTAAGTTATTATTAAGACTCGTTCAATTTGTATATTTCAGTATATGGCCGTGCCATATACTTCCGCATACAAGTCAAGCGAGGTTGGTTATTGAAAATTGATAGGGAACGACGAACCATGTTTAGAATGGATCCCGTGCGTGCCCGAGACAACGGTTCAGGAGTATCCGGTACTGAGCCGGAACGTACCTCTAGGCACCGGGCTTACTATATGCCCGAAGGTCTTAGTATACGCCCGAACAGGAATAGAATATCACCGTTCCCCACAGGGATATACCCAGGAGATTATAGCACACCCGGTAGGCAGGTAAGGGGGTATGGGTACCAGTACACCCCTCGAAAACGCCTGGTGGTCTCCAGGTTGAATCGAATATGAATTAGTTGTACAACATATGTATGACCACCATAAACACAGAAGGTATATCAATACCCATCAATTTCCCCCGTCCCGGTGTAAGTTGTTTAAATATAACAGAGTGTCAAATAATAAAGTCGACAGGGTATTCACAAAAGTCCAATATCTATGGTTATCCTATTACGGGGGTTAACAGGAGTATAATATCATGAGTAATGTCAGGAGCCTCTCTATTTTAGGGGTTCAAGTATACAGGAGTTCAGGAATACCAATGTCTGGTAATAATATAATAATCATGCTAAGTCCCCTGTAAAAGTGATAGTCATGAATATGTCATATAATGCAGGTCTCAGGGGAGGTAGTGTCCGGTCAAGGGTCACGATGTCAAGTTAATGTACTTGTACCACATGAAACATATCAAGTAAGGGTTAACATGTGTCATATACCGGGGGTCAGGATCAGGTGACAAGTATGACATATATCAAGTACTGGTGTCTAGTATCAGGTGCCGTAAATCAGGTATCAAATATAACATATCAAGTGTCGGTGTCAAATATCAAGTGCTGTAGATCAGGTTTCAAATATAATATATCAAGTGTCGGTGTCATAAATCATGCATCAAGTATAACATGTCAAGCGTCGGTTTGGAGATTTTGCAGAAAAATTTTGAAAAATTTCAGAAAATCATGAAAAATCTAAAATATTAGAAAACAGTGTCTGAGACTGAAATCGGTCAAATTGGACTATCAGAAAGGTCAAATCGGGCTATCAGCTGGTATCGGGTTCCCGGTCCGGTTAGGGCTTACTCTAGGTCTGAGAATTCAGATCTGATACTCAATAATATAAGCAATCACAGCCCACGAATACATACTGGAAGAAAATTGAACAACAAGGTCAAAAAATTTTAGGACACGTATCTGGGTACGTATCCCGGGAATGGGGTGCTACATTATGTCTTTTTCAGTGTTTAGATGGTAAGGTGAAAGTGGAAGTGAAAAAGTTGACCACAAAATTGACTGCAAAATAATATTAGAATAAAAAATAGACTGTAATTAGAATGCAAGTGAGATTTACAAGATCAAAAAATTAACTGTTTTGTGCTACAATTTATTACAAATGAGATTTACATGACCACAAATTTAACTATAGCACTCTGCAAGTGAGGAAATGGTTGTGTAAAAGAGAAAAGAAAAAGGAGTTTTCTTATTTTCCTTTTCCGGTGTTTGGATAGATGAGTAAGTGAGCAATTATATTTTCCATTTCCTTGCTTCCGCTCGCTTCCTTGCAACCAAACACAAACTCTTTTAATTGGATTATTAATATTACATTTCTTGCGTTATTTCTAGAAAACTTTTCGGAGTTATTAATATCACATGATGTTCAGATTCGCTTTGGAATGTATAGATCGATTACTCTAGAATCTTGGCTTAGTTTTTTTTTCTTTTTTTTCGAGATAACCACTGCATATCGAGATTCACTATATAATAAGGTCCGTAGTGAGTCTAGTGAACAGACTTATATTAATCTAAATATGTCTACAGCGCGCCTCGAACATGCTCATGCATTTGGTGATGTGCAGTTCATTAGATATATGACATCATTTACAAGTGCAATTCACGTGTGACGTAACAATATCCATTATTGAGTATATTTTCGTAGTAACTTATTATTTTATATATAATTTAACTCTGCTCTTGCTAATTTCTAATAACTTGACATGGACATATTCAATGTTCCATGGGTAGAATTTTCAAATACTAGATAATGTTGCGGAAATTGAAAGTTCTTCCCTTGAAATTTTTAAGAATGGGTTGGATAGTATCGTTGGCTTGAGTTTAATTTCTTTATTTTCATTGTCTTTTTAACTAAATGATCTATATCCTCTCTTAGATCCAAACTATCTTTGCCTCCTAAAAGGAGAATATATTTGACGCTTTCAAAGATCAATTAGTTTTCAACTCCTACTTATTTTATCTTAGATCCAAACAATACATGTGTTTTAAAGAGCAAAGAAAATTGTATTATTATTTTTCAAAAGATCATTAGTGTTCAACTCCTACTTATTCTATAATATTACAATCTGTCTCTAGAATTAA
>JAVJIF010015804.1:0-111574 GCA_038442645.1 Agave tequilana
TTTGATGATGATTAACTTATGAAGTTATGTTACTAATGATCTAGCGTCTATTAAGTTTCAGATATTCAATCAAGATCTAAGTCGGTGTTTAGCTTCAACAAAAGATTTTAAGTCAAGTTTGAAGTTATCACGTGTTGATTCAAGAGCTCTCATTTAAAGATCACATCAAGTACTAGAGATAGAGTCAAGCTCATTTGGATCGTGTTTTGGATTGAGTCGACTTGGAGAAGAAGATTGACAAGAAGACTTTAGTTTAGGTTTGTTTTTAGTTTTATATCTGTGTAAGATAGTATTGAATTGCTCAAGTTCACATGCACAAGTTCATACATTGCTTTCATGGAAAATAGTTTCGGTTTAAGTGTTTTCATTTTAAAAGTTATGTTTACATGGTTTATATCTACATAGAATAAGTTTCATGGTTTATACATATGTTGGATTCTATCTACACATATTAGAACTTCATTATTTAAAAAAACTTATTTCTATGAGTTCATGTGTTTCGATTTAACATGTATACGTATTGTAATTTAATGTATCATGTATACATCTTTCAGTATCATGAATGTATTTCATCAAAACAAGTTTACTTTGTTTATATGTGTATTAGATTTCATCCATATGCATTTATCCTTCATATGCTTAGATAACTTATTTGATAGATATAGTTCATGTGTTTAAGTTTTGTTTTTATCAAAACTTATTTTGATTTTTATTGTTAAAAACAAGTATATATCATTTACTATATGTATTGGATTCTATCCATACACACTATACTTCAAATGTATTTCAATAATTTATTTTTAAATCTATACAAGTTTAGAGAAATCGGATTTTATTTCAAAGTTTGGGTTTTTGGAAAATACATTTTTTGATTTTTGCCTATATTTCTTTATCGTAAAAATAGTTCAATTATTTGTAATATGTGTTGATTTTTGATCACACATATTTGTACTTCAAAGTATTTATATGAACTTATTTTTGTGAAATTTATTGGGACTTAATTGAATTTTTATGGATTCAAGTTGGTTTAAATTTCTTTTTAAATTGCAGTTTTGGGCTGCTTACGGTCGACCGACCGGTTGACCGCAGGCTAGCTCGGTCGACGAACATGCACATATGCATGAGCCTAACTAGCGATCGATTGACTGCTTGAGCCCACTTTCGGGCTTGGCTCGGTCGACCGGACGATCGGTCGACCAGACGATTGATCGACTGGCTTGAGCCCACTTTCGAGCTTGGCTCGGTCGACCGGACATAGAGACAGCTCTATGCTTTAGGGGCGGTCGACTGGCAACCCTAACGGTCATAAAAATGACATTGACCGATCGACCGGCGGTCGACCGACAGGCTATGTGGCCTGGGTTCTGAGCCCCAAACAACTATATTCTGTCTAGCCTATATAAAGAGATTTTGAGGACCGTTTTCAACAAGATTTTTGAGAGCTAAAATTTCTATCTTAAGTTGAGTATCTACAACAAGTTTTTAAATGAGTTTTTAGAGCTTCAAAATCAAAATCTCTATTTGTTTCAAAGTTTTGAAAAATCAAAAGAAAATAAGTTTTGAGAATCTAGTTTCTATTCTTCAATTCTTTATCAGTTCAAGAGTTTTCCCAAGTGTTTATGTTTCTTTTCAAAATCTTTGTTCACTCACATACTTGAGATCTTTATTGCAAATCATCCTCTAGGATCATTGTATTGTGAGAAGTTTTATTTGTGATCATAAGAACGCCAAGTATTGTTTGTGATCTTTGTGATCACCAAGTTGTAATTTTTTCTTTACTTTGTGCTTGACTTTGTGCCTACCGTCTTGTGTAGAGGTGTGAGAGAGTTGGAGTTGTGTACTCCCAGTTGTAAGTTGTAATTCCTCGGTGGAGGTCCCTTTGTGGAAGATCCTTAGTGGATAGTTGAAATCCTTCTTTGTGAAGGCGGAGACGTAAAGCGGTGGCTCGAACCTCAAAAAATATCTTGGTGTTGGCGCTTGGATCTTTCTCTCTCAACTCTCAACTCTTTATATCTTACGTGTTATTATTTCTCATATCTATACATGCTTGATATTGTTTGTATGCTCACACTTGTGTTTAACCAAGAGAACTATTGAAGCACCTCAACTCTTAATTTAGAGGAATCGTGAGGAGAAGTTCTATAGCCCTTCATGGGGAATTCAGCTTCACTCTTGGTTACACGTTATGTGGGTTAGCATTTAGTTTTAATCTCACATTATTTGTTCCTAGATTATCACTACACCTATTCACCCTCCTCTAGGTGTACTTTCAATTAGTATCAGAGCTAGCGCTCCTGATATTCGGTTTAACCACCTAGGAGTGATCCTCATTTTGCTAATCTAGTTATTTGCTTTGCACACACATTTATTTACACTCATGGATTATCTTGCTCTACCTATGTTTGATGCTTCTAGCATAGATATGTGAAAATTTAAAATGAGTTCATATCTTAAAGCCTTAGGATTGCATGTTTATCTTACCACTACCAAGAAATCATATGTTGATAATGACAAGTATTTAAAGGCTAATGCACAAGCCATGGATGCACTAAAGCACACACTTTGCAAAGAACATATTTCTTTAATTTCTCATTGTGATTCCGCTTTTGCAATATGAAACACATTGGTCTCTCTTAAGGAACAAGCTTCACACGATGTTGAGAGAGAACCTATTGTAGATGAGTCCGACCAAGCATGCTACATGGTCCAAAGGATTGACTCCTATGAGGTAACTTCAGACACTTATCTAGATGATTGTGCTAGCTCTACCAATAATGATAATGCTATGAATGCACATGCCTTGAATGAATAACTTTATATGTTTTATGAAAACTTGCTTTCAAAATACAAAACTTTAAAAAAATAAGAGTTTTGATTTAAAGAAAGAAAATAAAATGTTGTTTTCAAAGCTCGATTTGATTTTAAAAGCGAAGGTTGAGATTTCAAGTGAAAGGGATTCCTTGAAAACCTAACTTGATCTTGTTTTGAAGAAAAATGAGTTTTTAAAAATAAAAATGATTTGGATGTTGTTTTGAAAAACAATGATGTTTTATCTTCAAGACTTGAATTTGTTTTAAAGAAATAATTCTTTGAAAAACAAAATTATTTTGATTTCAAAAGAATTAGATTGTTTGAAAAATGATCTTCTTTTCCATTCTTGTTATGCTTCTATTGCTTCATCTTCTTGTGATAAAAATATTGTTTCTCATGCTTGCTCCTCATCTTCTGCTATTGAAAATAATATTTATATTTTGAAAAGAATATAGATAGTTTGGGCTCCACTTTGAGCCAATATGTCATGAATCACAAGAGATTGGATACATGTTTCGTAATAAACATGTTCCACATATGCATGCACACCCTCCACGACATACACATGCTCATCATGTTCACACACATGACTCCATGTATGTTAGAGTGTACACTTGTACACATTGTAGTCGCAAAAGCCATCTTGTAAAGTTTTGTTATGATAAAATACATGCTTTAAAATTTACAAGTAAAAATATTTGGGTTAGAGAGGTACTAACCCCTATGAACCCAATAAAGTTTAGGTAACAAAAATCACTCCTATTTCTTTTGATATAGGTGTGGGCTCTCACAAGACGTGAGAGACTTGGTGCCTTGGTGGTGGATGTGTTTGAGCTTGATGGACACTACATTGGATGCGTCGCTATCAAGGATATTTTGATGAGAGGACCACCATGTTTGGAGAAGTGGAGATTAGTTCAATTAGTTTTGGTAACTATCTCTATCTTCTATTTTATATTTTTAGCATATCTTGTTTATATTTGTATATGCTTTTAAGTTGAATAGTTTTAGCATGTCATTGGTTTCATACTCATTACGTTAACTGCAATGCTTATTAGATTTGCGATATACATATAGAGTCTTAGAAATACACTCATGACTATATGGATTCATATTTTTGTGTTCTCACTATTGTTTAACTATTGTGTATATTCTAATTCTAATATACTTACATTTACACTAATGATTATATTGTTTCATCTTCCATGTTTTGTTGTTGTTTTTGTGCGTATTATGTTTTGATTACATATTTAGATGTAATTTTCATTAAACTTGTGTTTATACTTATACAATTAGTGAGTTACACTTGATTCTTATGTTTGTGTGCTTTATTGCTCATGTGTACTCATTACATGTACTTGTATAATCTCGTTTTGATGATTCTTTCATTTATACTTGTATTTCTATATTTGTTTTTACATCACTCATGTACATGTTTTTATGAAAATATTTTTAGCTTCATGTATATGTAAATTTTGTCAAAACTACTTGATATTATCCTTGAGTCACTTATATTATATGTGATGTACTCTTTATGGACTCAATTCATGTTTGGATAAATATGTATGTTTTAGTTTTGACAAAGCATTCAAATGCCTTGAAGTTTGTTTAGGTTTTGATAAAAATAAAATTTTTCATATTTTATGGTTTCATGTTTATGAAAAAAGAATTTCATATTTGTTTTTGATTAGATTGAGCTTCATTGCTTTACCTTCATATATATGTTTCTTATATGATTTTTTGTACTCGATATCCTTTGTATACTCATGATTTTTGATTCATGAGCATACATGTGGTTCATTGATCTTTGAGTATCAATTATTGTGTATTTAGCATGTTTTCATGGGATATATGTTTTATTTCTTACATGAAAGATTTCATACTAGTATTAAAAATTACTTTAAACTAGTTTTTATTTTTCACTTAGTAGAGTTTTTAACCTATGCTATACTATTTTCAAACCTTTTTTGTGAAAACTTCTACCTTCAAGGGTGATTGTTGGGTGATCACGCCTTATATGCTCATATTATATATATTTTTAAATATTTGCATGATAGGGTGGATGTTATGAGTTATACATGATTCTTATGATATTTCATTTTTGTATACTCATGTTTTATATATGTATGCATCATATTTCAATTGGTATTTAAATTGATTATACATACATATATATATGATTTCTTGTGTTAGATTAACAATGTTATACATATATGTTTTATAGCACAAATTGTTTTATGCTAAGCTTGATTTAGTTCTAAATATTAATTAATATCTTTTACAAGCTTATGCATTGGTTTTGTTAGCATTTCAAAAAGAGGGAGAAAAATTTTAAATTTTATTTTCAATCTGTATCTTACTCCCACTCTTTTGAGAAAAATATTTTGTTTTAGAAAATGCTTATATTTTTCATATACGTATCAATTGTTTACAATTGGTATCTATATTGCAAAATGGTTTAGAATTTAAAAAGATTGATATCATGGATTATTTACTTTCAATTGGCATAGTTTTTCCATGTTGTTTTTCAATTGTTATATTTTTTTGGTATCAAAATTTGTTTTAATTAGTTTTCAAAATTTGTTTTGACATGTATTGCTTATATGCAATGGGAGCTTAACCTCTCCTCTATATATAGATTCATGATGGCTGTAGTATATAAAGAAGAGCTTGACCTCTTTTTTTTTTATGTGGTACACGTGTGTAGAGGGAGTTTAACATCTCCATCTATACATTATATATTATGCTTATGTGGGTTAGGGTTTAGTCATCCCTTCTCCATATAAGCATGTATGTAGGGGGAGTTAACTTGACGTTTCTCCTCTTCATAAATTTATATCTCATATATATTTACCATGTTTTCTTTACCCCTTTGTTGATAAGTTGACAAAAGGGAGAAAAATTTAAACTCAGTTTGTATATGCATGTTATGTTTGAGTTTATGCATATATGTCTATGTTTGATGCTTAATTGTGAGCTTTATTGAATATCTTCATGTTTTATGTTATACATGACTTAAAGAGGAGCTTCTATGAAGCTTATTTTTAATCATGCATATATAATCTCATAAGTTTTGTCATCATCAAAAGGGGAGATTGTTGGCCCGGAAGCCTTTCACCTTAGTTTTAAAGATAACTAACTTATGAAGTTATGTTTCAATGATCTTGTGTCTATTAAGTTTCAGATATTCAATCAAGATCTTAGTCGGTGTTTAGCTTCAACAAAAGATTCAAAGGTAAGTTTTGAAGCTATCACGTGTTGATTCAAGAGCTCACATTTAAAGATCGCATCAAGTGCTCGAGATGGAGTTAAGCTCGTTTGGATCGTGTTTTGGATCGAGTCGACTTGGAGAAGAAGATCGACAAGAAGATTGGTTTAGATTTGTTTATTAGTTTAGATCTTGTGTAAGGATTAGAATAGTATTGAATTGCTCAAGTTCACACACAAATGTTCATTTATCGCTTTCATGATAAATAGTTTTGGTTTCGGTTTAACCGTTTTCATTTTAAAAGTTTACGTTTACATGGTTATATCTATATAGAATAAGTTTCATGGTTTATATATGTGTTAGATTCTATCTACACATATTAGAACTTTATTGTTTAGAGAAACTTATTCTATGAGTTCATGTGTTTTTGGTTTAACATGTATACGTTTTGTGTTTTAATATATCATGTATACATCTTTCGGTATCAAGAATGTATTTCATCAAAATAAGTTTACTTTGGTTATATGTGTATTGGATTTTCATCCATATGCATTTATCCTTCATATGCTTAGATAACTTATTTTGATGGTATAATTCATGTGTTTAAGTTTTATTTTTATCAACTTATTTTGATTTTTATTGTCAAAATAAGTATATATCATTTACTATGTGTATTGGATACTATCCATACACATTATGCTTCAAATGTGTTCAATAACTTATTTTTATATCTATACAAGTTTTAGAGAAATCGGATTTTCATTTTAAAGTTTGGCTTTTGAAAATACAGTTTTTAGTTTTTGCCTATATTTTTTTATCGCAAAAATAGTTCAATTGTTTATAATATGTGTTGATTTTTAATCACACATATTTGTACTCCAAAGTATTTATATGAACTTATTTTTGTGAAATTTATTGGGACTTAATTGACTTTTTTTGGATTTAACAAGTTGGTTTTAAATCTCTTTTTAAATTGCAGTTTTGGGCTGCTTACGGTCGACTGTAGGCTAGCTCGGTCGACCGACGTGTACATGTGTACGAGCTCGCCTAACGGTCGATTGATCGGTCGACTGACTAACTCAAGCCCACTTTCGGGCTTGGCCCTTTATGTTCTGACTTCAGAGTCAAAACACCCGCTTCAATCAACGCTTGGATTATATCCTTAAAGACATTGCACCTACAAGTAGGATGATGAACCATCCTATGGAAAGACAATAGTTAGGATCATTCGTTCGTCCCACTTCGTCTGGGCGTCTAGCCTCGAGCAATTTGAGCTTGTTGTCTTTGTTGAGCAAGTGAAAAAGTGTCACTGCATGCTCATCTTTGAAGGAGTATTGTCTTTGATACTCCAAAGTTCTGTTGGACTTGCCCTTTTTTGATCGAGTTCCTCCATATACTTCCAATGCTGATGTATTAGAAGATTCAGCCATGTCATAATTTTTTGTTGATTCCCACCTGCTTTTGGGGGTCTCAAAGTTTTAGCTGATTTCTCAGTTATCTCGACTTGTTCAATTAGCTCCTTCCAAGTGTGGGCTTTGACAGCTCCCATGCGAACTTTCACTTTGTTGAGAAAGTTATGCCTACACGTCTGAAGCAACATAGGCAAATACATACCTGCAGGGAACATAAGAGAAAGGTTGCGGAACCTCTCTATGTAATTCCGTATAAATTCTTCTCCTTTCTGGACTGCGAAAAGGAGTGTATTCATGGTCATCTCGATATCATCCTCGTAAAATCTGGAGAGAAATCGGGTTTCCAAGTCGAGTCAGGAATTAATGAAACTCACGGGGAGACTCCTGAGCTAATTAAAGGCTACCTCTTTCAGGATGCCAATGAACAGTCTAGCCATGATAGCATCATTACCTATTACATTACCGGTTTGCGATCGAAAATAGTAAATGTGCTGATTTGGCGAGCTCTTGCTATTATACGAGTGCAACATTGGTGGCTTAAACTTTGGCGGATATGGGACCGAATCTCATTCCACAGGGTAAGGACGGACTGCCTCTACTTTCTTCAATTCATCCCTTTGGGCCAGGGATGTGATATGAGCTTGGATGTCTTTGATCACTTTGGCATCGATTGAAGAGCCCTCTTTTGAATGCTCAATCTTGGGAAGTTCATTGTTGTTGCTCTCCTCATTTTCATGATTACTACCGGTTGTGTTATCATTGTTCCGGTTTGTCAGGAGTTGAGCCAATATTTGTTGGATATTGTCCAAGGCTTCTTGTTGGGCCTTGAAAGTCTGCACCTGTGCCCCATGCGATGACGGAGATCATCATCATTATTGTTATCAATCATGTTGGCTGATACGAACCCTGCATGCACAGAGCAGATAGTGGTGGAGGAAGCATAGCCGCTGGCTTCTTCTTCATCATCAGACCATTGGAAGTGGTGTCTCAATGGTTCTGGCAATGTAGCTTCTGAGAAAGAAGGTTGTCTATAATTATAGGGCATTGCTACCATCGAATGAGTACCTTAGAAGGCACTCTTTTGTTCGACTAGAATCTGACCTAAGTCGGGGCTATAGTCGAGCCCTGGAGAACTGAATGAGGGAGTGCTAACCTCCTGTTTCCTTCTTTGAGATAGTAGCAGATCTCTTCCTCTGCTTATCATGTTGATAGAGGCAGCTGTGAGGTGAGGCACTTCACTGTCTTCTTCTTCTTTCGAGACTTGGGCTTCTTAAAAGTTTGGACTGACAACCGGTTAAACACCAATTGCTGTCTTGTAGGAGAGTTTGTAAGGATTGGTCCCAAAAACCAGTAGACAGAATGTACCGTCATAGGTTGACCCCCCGCTTGTCCGCACTGCGATTGCGAGAAGTGAACTGGCTCTTCAGAGCAGAGTTTTCACTTGTTGCTCAGATTATCTCGCAAGTCCGTGTTACCTGGATCCAACTGATCCAACATGAAGACTCGAAAAACTGAATGTTAGCCCGCTTGGGTTGAGAAACCCTGAGCTTAGCCTTCAAAACATTCTTTTGGGCTTTAGAGAAGCTAGATAGTTTCCCCTGAAAGAGTAGCTTCGCAAGGCGAACCTACCGTTTTAGCTCTGCCTTTGAAGGCAAGCTTAGCTTTTCTATGAAGAGCTCCTCTCTTGAGCGAGGCTGAAATAACCTCGGCTTAGCTTTGCTATGCAGAGCTCTTCTCTTGAACGAGGCTGAAATATCCTCGCTGTTAGTACTCAGTGGTGCTTCATTTTTAACCTCGCAACTAAGATCCTTAGCACTTAGTGCTTTAGTTCTAGCCACGCGGCTAAAACTTTAGCACTAGGTGCTGGCAGTGAGAGCGACGTTGAATCAGCAACGCTATTAGCACACAAAGGTGCTTTAGCCTTAGCCTCGCGTGATAGGCGAGGCTGGACTCTGTAAAGAGTTGAATTAGCTTCACATGATGAAGCTATCTGAGCACTTAGTGTTTTGGTTTTGCTGTTAGCGGCGAGCCTAGCACTACCCAATAGTACTGATGATGTAAGCGGGGCTGCAGTAGCCTCGTTGTTAGCACAAAGTGCTTTAGTTTTAGCCTCGTGGGACATACGGGGCTTAGCTCTGTGAAGAGCTGAAATAGTCTTGCAGTCAGATTATTTTAACTTCGCAGGAAGCTGAATCAAGAGATCTATTTCTAAGCCTCCCATGAGACTACAGATTTTGCAATCCACGCCTTAGCGGAGTGTTTTAAGTTCATGAGTAACCTTTATAGCTTCGCACACAGTGTTACATGCTGGCACGAGGCTATGTTAGTCTCTGTTGAGACTGTGCTAGACTCACATAGAGTCTGTTTAACCTCGTCTGAGACTGTAATAGGCTTGTAGAGAGCCTTATTTGTTTCAACAGAGATTTGCTTCTAAAAGGTAGCCCAGAGGGGCTCTGGCTACGCTGACCTCCTTGTTCTTGCGCACATGTAAGAGCTTGTGCTACCCCCAAGAGAAGTTGTTCAAACCTCTCTTGGTCAAAGTGAATGACCAATGTCTCAGCAATAGACCCGAGGGTCTGATCGTCGCGTTATGACACTTGATTCTCAGCAGTGGAGAATGCATTTCCTAATGGAGTCGCCATCTTATTTTTCATTAAATATCAATAATATGAAAACTTACAAAAGTGTGAAGAGAAAGTTACAAGTAATCAAAAAGATGAAAAAAGATTACAAGTATCTCTTCGGAGATTCTGGGGAAGTGTGCCGGTGGGAGTGAGCGTGCGGCCACTTTATCTTGTTGACGATACAATCGATCGATTTTCGAATGCTACTGCTTGGGAATTTCTCTCGCGGGTTCTGAAGATTCCTTGAGAGAGGAAGATCTTAGGGTATCAGCGCCTTGAATTGATCCTTTTAGGATTAGAGAAGTGATTCTCTGAATTCTTCGAGACGAGAGAGTAGATCTCTTGTTAGGTTAAGCTTTGAAGCCACCAAAAAAGCTTATGCTCTTCTCTTGGGCTTGAATTTCTTCAAGACCCGAGCCTAGCCTACTAGTGGGCTATTTATAGGTTCAATAGGGAGTTATAATTCTCTTGATTGTCTCCTCTTAATGAGAGATCATGACTGTAACTACCTATTAACTCCCCCCCACTAATGGGGCGGTTACTCTCCTCAGGCGAGGCTAGCCATTGGAGGCGAGGCTAGCCTCCTCATGCAAGGCTAGCCAGTTGAAGGCGAGGCTAGTCAGTGGAAGCGAGGCTAGTCTCCTCATGCAAGGCTAACCAGTGGAGACGAGGCTACCTCCTCATGCAAGGCTAGCCAGTTGGAGGCGAGGCTAGCCAGTTGAGGCGAAGCTGGCCTCCTCAGGTGACGCTACCTAGTGGAGGCGAGGCTAGTCTCCTCATGCGAGGCTAGCTAGCTGGAGATAAGGCTTACCTTCTCAAGCGAGGCTAGCCAGTTGAAGCGAAGCTAGCCTCCTCAGGCGACTCTAACCTCCTCATGCGAGGCTAACCAATTGAGGCGAGGCTAACCTCCTTATGTGAGACTGGCCAGTTAGAGGCGAGACTTGCCTCCTCAGGCGAGGCTAGCCAGTTGAAGCGAAGCTAGCCTCCTCAGGCGACGCTAACCTCCTCATGCGAGGCTAGCCAATTGAAACGAAGCTATCCTGTAAGATCCCTGGTTAGAAATACTGTATTTTCACTTTCTAAAGTATTTATTTTGATTTACTGAATATTTTTTAATCAACTTAATTATTTCTTCTTCTTGTGATTATTATCATTAAATATGCAATTATTTTTTTTTTTGAGATAGTAAATGGTAATTTGGCATTTTATATTTACCATTATGACTTGTTAGCATTTTAATTACTAACTAGTAATTTTTGCCATTATTATGGTTATTATTATTTATTAAATTATTGTTGTACCTCATAATTTTATTTTGTTACATGTATAAGTCATAATTATTATTAGTAATAACTACTAGTTCTATTATTTCTAAATTGTTATTCTTATAATCAATATTAATTAATATTGCTACTATGCTTCTAAATCATTATTATACTAATTAGTATTATTAGTGGTAATTATTATTATTGTTGTTATTATTATTATGGTTATGACTAATTACTTTTATTAGTATTTTGCCTAATTATTTTTGGTGTCATTATTGATTATTAATATTATTATAGTTTGTTTTTATTTATTATTATTTGTTGTATTCTTTCTTCCCTATTTCCCATTCCACCCTCAAACCCAATACCTGTTATCATATACCTATACCTATTATCTACCCGAAACCCAATTAGACCCGAAACCCATTACCAAATCCTATTCTTAACCTAAATCTTATTCTTAACCTAATCACTAATTCCCCAATCCCCAAGCACACAGCCGCCATCCTCCATCATCACATCTCCACGTGCCCCCCTTGGACTTCCCTGTGCGCGCGCCTCCATGGCCGCCCCATCACCAGCAGCCACAGCAACCTAGGCAGCAGCTCCCCCAGGCATGCGCCAACCCCTCAACCGATCCCTATTGGCCAGCACCTCCTTCCTCTTCTCCTTCTAGTGTCGCACACCTCCGGCGAGACCCGGCAACATCCGCTGGAGCCCCCTCCACCGCACAGCCGAGTAACCCAAGCTTCAGCCCTTCCACCTGCGCATGCATCTAGGCCATGCTCTTCCACCAAGCCATGCACTCCCCTGGAGCCCCCTTTGCGTAGCCAATCCCATCCATGGCCATGGGCAAACTCCACAATAACAAGCCTCCTACGTCTCTCTATTGGATACGCACAGCAAGCCCGTGGTCTCCACTTTGCCGCGAGACCCTTGCTCATGCGCAAGCACAGCTCCTCGGCCGTGAGTCCACCTTCTCCCCCTTGTTCATCTCCTTATTTTATGTTGTGTATATAATGTGCATATAATGTGTGTTTTATTCTTTTGTGTGGGAAGCCATTTTTCGCTCTCCGTGGATCGCCGTGGATCACCGTAGGCGGGCGCGAACGCACCCACGCCCTTCATGGCGAGATGCTCTATCCAACGACACCCTCCGCGGCCCCGGACGCCTCCGCTAGAGCCTCCGTCGGTGCGCCACAAATCAGCTCGAGGTTAGTGCTACATTTATTTGTATGGTGGCAAAATGTAATAATATGAAAGTTTAATTAATGTGTAGGGCATGTTGGTAAATATATATGCATGCATGTAATTTGGGTGATGATATGTGCGTGAGTGTCTTTTAGTGTATGGGATTCTTTCATGTGTATGTGAGTATATAAGTATATAAATATGTAGGTATATACGTACGTATATATATGGGTGTATACACGTGTGTATGCAGGTGTGTACATGTATATGTGTTATGTGCGTACGTATATTGTATGTATATATATAAGTGTATGTATTTATATTAATGTGTGTTGGTTTTTTATTAAGTATGCATGTATGTTGGTGTATGTGTATACTCATATACGTGTATGCATGTAGGTATACGCGTATGTATCTGTATGCGCGTATGGGTGTTAAGCATGTATTTATGTTTATACGTATGTGTCGGGTTGCTCGGAAGTATGTTTAGTATATATTTATATTTATTTGTATGTTCGGTTGTGTGTGTAGTATTTTGGATCCGTTCGGTAAGATCCGAACCCAGCTTCAGGAGATCCGAACTCGATTCAGATTCGTGCTCGTTGTGGACCTGATACATAGGCAATCTGAAGACCAATCCATGGATGATCCGTGATCAGTACCGGTTCGTGTAGTGAAGACCAGATGGCGATTCGGTTCCGAAACCACGTCATTTCATGTGAGTGTTCATTCTTATGCATTTCCTTATTTACTGTTGTCGGTATGCGTTTACATATTACACTTATCATTTCATGTGACTTTCTGTTATATTTTATCAGTTTGATTACTTGTACCACTTCATGAGACATCTATGATTGTTCGCTTTAATTACGTAGTTGATAGGAGCTTGTACCAGTGTCATTTCATGTGTTGGTAGTTTGACGCTTTTGACTTAGGCTTAGTTTTGATACACTTTAGACCGTGGCTTGACTCAGCTCGATCTTGAGGTTAATATAGTTTGTGTTTGAGATTATTAGTAGATTTATGTGTATTAGTTATCAGTTTTTGATATTCGTGTATTTGGCGATTATTTCTGACCGGAACACTTTTAAATATTGTGGACAAGTAGATATGACATCTCTATTGATATAAGACGGTTTTTAGATACCAGAAATAATGGATCTGATGTGATTTAATGTTAGACATTTTTGACTTGATGTTTTATCACCAGGATATTAGTATTCTTGTTAGTTCTTACTAGTTGTTTATTATTCTGGATTCGGAATTAGTTGCGAGGAAAGTTGGACCGTGATTTGGATTGATCTTGAGTTGGAGTTAATTTAGAATTTACATTCTTTATATTGGATCTTGGACTCATTAAGATAGTTTGACATAGCTGGATTTACAGTTGTGAGTATTGAGATTTATTTAGATGATATTTTGTTAATGTTGAGTATCAGAAGTAGATATTCCAGACCATAAGTTTTTTTGGATGATTCCCTACTTAGATATGATTTCGGTATGTGTTTGACTTGTTGATCTCGAGGATATACCATGTGCTTCATGTTTAGTTATTGATTACTTCAGTTAATAGAAATTGAGCTATTGTGATAGTGTCTATTTGATATTGGTGATCTTGTACTTCAGAGTTATCAGATAGTAGTCATCACTTTATCAGTTATTGGTGAGATTATTTGTTGGTGATCAGATTATGTGTTCAGAGTTTATGAGAGTTGGTAGATATCTGCATCAGTTACCAGTTGTCAGTGACACCAATGTGTTAGTGGCTATATCTCCAGTATCCTATTTCAGATGTCAGATTTTAGTTGTCAGCTACTCAGTTGTCAGATATCAGTTGTCAGTTGTCAGATTATCAGCTAGTGTTGACATTGGTAGTTGTTGGAGATATAGTTACTCTTTAATAATAACTCATTGATTGCTTGTTAATAAAAGACACCATAACCCGGGGAACAGGGTAATTGCCTGATGATGCATGTCGTGTATTTTGGAAGGACTTCTTATGGTACCGAGTTGTGGGTTCTAACCATGGGGAACCGAGGTAGTACTGGCTACCTATTCAGTTGTCAGTTGTCAGGGTTTGCCCGGATTACGGCACCACACTAGTTGTCTTTTCGTGTGGGGTTGTAGTCTTCAGATATTTGAGCCTTGCGGCTTGTCCTGGTTCAGTGCCAGGTGTGTTAGACCGTGGTACCGGGCATGCACGGTACCCTTCCAAAGCACATACACTACATTGGCAGGCAGTTACATTAACGATAACATTATTTGATACATGAAAAAATGGTTGTGGTATGAGACACAGCTAAGTACTACATTAGTTAGGTTAATAACAACCAACCAGACTAGTGACATATGTTAGATTACACATTCAGATATCAGTTGTTTATTTACAGTTGTGATATTTGACTTTTTATCTACATACATGTTGTATGTAGTTATTCTTTAGTTATCTGATGATCATGTTATTTAGTTATCTTATGACTGCAGTTTATCTTGTTATTATTCTGTGCACATTATTTATATACACGAGCTCTCCCTTTACACACACACTCACTAGGTCGCTTTCGACGACCCTGGATTTGCACGTATGCTTTGTTTCTATTGTGCAGGTGTACGATAAGACTGTACGCTTTGCGAATAGCTGGAGCTTCTCTCTATTCAATTCCGGTATTCTTATCTTTCTTGCCTTCATATTATTTTCTGATTCTTGTTATATCAGATTTAGTTGTTATTCCTGTCTTTATTTATATGATATCATGCGTGGATGCTTATATGCAATATTGCAGTAATCATGATTTATTACAGTTAGATTTATAGCTTGTTTCGGGTTATTTAAGGCTTAGCACGTATACGTGAGGGATTTTTCTTGCGTATATGCATCGCCGACTCGTGTCGCGTCTCCGCTCCAGCGTATTTTGGGAAGCGGGGCATGACAGGATTTTCTTGGTATCAGAGCCTAGGTTTTCGACTTGTGATGTTGAATTTTTACTTTTATTTTCGCAAGAAAGACCTAGTTCATACCGGTACTTTAAAACGAGCTATAGTTACACTGCAATATACATATACTATCCATTATGATATTCAGTCCATTTGGAATTGGCCGTCCTTCTTTGAAAATTCTTATCTTTGATCTTTTGATATCCTTGATTTATACTCTTCTTTAGAGTGATCTGGATTTTCATCTTTCTTCTCTTCCGCCTTCTCGATTCTATTCTTTGACTTTGTCTCTTGAGATTGGTTACTCCTTGTTGAAGTCGGTAGCAGAATCAGAGTAGAGCAACGGAAGCGTGGTGGATTTATGATGTGCAGGAAGTGACATGAAGCTTGTTTTGTGTCTTCTCCTTTGATTTTCAGTTCTTTTTAACATTCCTTGCCATATTGAATTTTGGGGACGAAATTTTTATAAGGTGGGTAGAATGTAAGATCCCTGGTTAGAAATACTGTATTTTCACTTTTCTAAAGTATTTAATTTGATTTACTGATTATTTTAATCAACTTAATTTATATTTATTCTTCTTGTGATTATTATCATTAAATATGCAAATTATTTTTTTTTTGAGATAGTAAATGGTAATTTGGCATTTTATATACCATTATGACTTGTTAGCATTTTAATTACTAACTAGTAATTTTTGCCATTACTATGGTATTATTATTTATTAAATTATTGTTGTACCCTCATATTTTTATTTTGTTACATGTATAAGTCATAATTATTATTAGTAATAAATACTAGTTCTATTATTTCTAAATTGTTATTCTTATGATCAATATTATTAATATTGCTACTATGCTTCTAAATTATTATTATACTAATTAGTATTATTAGTGGTAATTATTATTATTGTTTTTATTATTATTATGGTTATGACTAACTACTTTTATTAGTATTTTGCTTAATTATTTTTGGTGTTTATTATTGATTATTAATATTATTATAGTTTGTTTTTATTTATTATTATTTGTGGTATTCTTTCTTCCCTATTTCCCATTCCACACCCTCAAACTCAATACCCGTTATCATACACCTATACCTATTATCTACCCGAAACCCAATTAGACCCGAAACCCATTACCAAATCCTATTCTTAACCTAAATCCTATTCTTAACCTAATCACTAATTCCCAATCCCCAACGCACACAGCCGCCATCCTCCATCATCCCATCTCCACGCACCCCCCTTGGATCTCCCCGTGCGCGCGCCTCCATGGCCCCCCATCACCAGCAGCCACAGCAACCTAGGCAGCAGCTCCCCCAGGCGTGCGTAGCCCCCTCAACCGGATCCCCATTGGCCAGCACCTCCTTCCTCTTTCCTTCTAGTGCCGCATACCTCCGGCGAGACCCGGAACATCCGCTGGAGCCCCCTCCACCGCACAGCCGAGTAACCCCAAGCCCCATTCAGCCCTTCCACCTGCACATGCATCTAGGCCATGCTCTTTCCACCAAGCCACGCACTCCCCTTGAGCCCCTTTGCGTAGCCAATCCCATCATGGCCATGGGAAAACTCTACAACAACAAGCCTCCTACGTCTCTCTATTGGTCACGCACAGCAAGCCCGTGGTCTCCACTTTGCCGCGAGACCCTTGCTCATGCGCAAGCACAGCTCCTCGGCCGTGAGTCCACCTTCTCCCCCTTGTTCATCTCCTTATTTTATGTTGTGTATATAATGTGCATATAATGTGTGTTTTATTCTTTTGTGTGGGAAGCCATTTTTTGGCTCTCCGTGGATCGCCGTGGATCACCGTAGGCGGGCGCGAACGCACCCACGCCCTTCATGACGAGATGCTCTATCCAACGACACCCTCCGCGGCCCCGGACGCCTCCGCCAGAGCCTCCGTCGGTGCGCCGCATATCGGCTCGAGGTTAGTGCTACATTTATTTGTATGGTGGCAAAATTGTAATAATATGAAGTTTAAAATTATATAGGGGCATGTTGGTAAAATATATGCATGCATGTAATTTGGGTGATGATGTGTGCGTGAGTGTCTTTTAGTGTATGGGATTATTTCATGTGTATGTGAGTATATAAGTATATATATGTAGGTATATACGTACGTATATATATGGGTGTATACGCGTGTGTATGCATGTGTGTACATGTATATTGTTATGTGCGTACGTATATTGTATGTATATATATATATATAAGTGTATCTATTTATATTAATGTGTGTTGATTTTTATTTAGGTATGCATGTATTTGGTGTATGTGTATACTCATATAGGTGTATGCATGTAGGTATACGCGTATGTATCTGTATGCGCGTATGGGTGTTAAGCATGTATTTATGTTTATACGTATGTGTCGGGTTGCTCGGGAGTGTGTTTAGTGTATATTTATATTTGTTTGTATGTTCGGTTGCGTGTGTAGTATTTCGGATCCGTTCGGTAAGATCCGAACCCAGCTTCAGGAGATCCGGCTCGATACAAATTCGGCTCGTTGTGGACCTGATATATAAGCATTTGATGACCAATCCATGGGACAATCCGTAGATCAGTACCGGTTCGTGCAGTGAAACCAGATGGCGATTCGGTTCCAAACCGCGTCATTTCATCTGAGTGTTCGTTCTTATGCATTTCCTTATTTATTGTTATCGGTATGCGTTTACATATACACTTATCATTTCATGTGACTTTCTGTTATATTTTACCAGTTTGATTACTTGTCCACTTCATGAACATCTATGATTGTTCGCTTTAATTACGTAGTTGATAGGAGCTTCTATCAGTATCATTCATGTGTTGGTAGTTTGACGCTTTTGACTTAGGCCTAGTTTTGATACACTTTAGACCGTGGCTTGACTCAGCTCGATCTTGAGGTTGATATAGTTTGTGTTTGAGATTATTAGTAGATTTATGTGTATTATTATCAGTTTTGATATTCGCGTATTTGGCGATTATTTCTGACTGGAACACTTTTGAATATTGTGGACAAGTAGATATGACATCTCTATTGATATGAGACGGTTTTGAGATACCAGAGATAATGGATCTGATGTGATTTGATGTTAGACATTCTGGACTTGATGTTTTATCACCAGGGTATTAGTATTCTTGTTAGTTCTTACTAGTTGTTTATTATTCTGGATTCGGAGTTAGTTGCGAGGAAGTTGGACCGTGATTTGGATTGATCTTGAGTTGGAGTTAATTTAGAATTTACATTCTTTATATTGGATATTGGACTCATTAAGATAGGTTTGACGTAGCTGGATTTACAGTTGTGAGTATTGGGATTTATTTTAGATGATATTTTGTTGATGTTGAGTATTAGAAGTAGATATTCCAGACCATAAGTTGTTTGAGGATGATTCCCTGCTTAGATATGATTTCGGTATGTGTTTGACTTGTTGATCTCGAGGATATACCATGTGCTTCATGTTTAGTTATTGATTACTTCAGTTAATAGAGATTGAGCTATTGTGATAGTGATCTATTTGATATCGGTGATCTTGTAATTCAGAGTTATCAGATAGTAGTCATCACTTTATCAGTTATTGGTGAGATTATTTGTTGGTGATCATATTATGTGTTCAGAGTTTATGAGAGTTGGTAGATATCTGCATCAGTTACCAGTTGTCAGTGACACCATTGTGTTAGTGGCTATATCTTCAGTATCCTATTTCAGATGTCAGATATTAGTTGTCAGCTACTCAGTTGTCAGATATCAGTTGTCAGATTATCAGCTAGTGTTGACATTAGTAGTTGTTGGAGATATAGTTACTCTTTAATAATAACTCATTGATTGCTTGTTAATAAAGACACCATAACTCGGGGAACAGGGGTAATTGCCTGATGATGCATGTCGTGTATTTTGGAAGGACTTCTTATGGTACCGAGTTGTGGGTTCTAACCATGGGGAACCAAGGTAGTACTGGCTACCTATTCAGTTGTCAGTTGTCAGGGCTATGTCCGGATTACGGCGCCACACTAGTTGTCTTTTCGTGTGGGGCTGTGGTCTTCAGATATTAGAGCCTTGCGACTTGTCCTGATTCAGTGCCAGGGGTGTTAGACCGTGGTACCGGGCATGCACGGTACCCTTCCAAGCATATGTACTACCTTGGCAGGCAGTTACATTACGATAACATTGTTTGATATGTGGGAAAATAACTGTGGTATGGGACACAGCTAAGTACTACATTGTTAGGTTAATAACAACCAACCAGACTAGTGACATATGTTAGGTTGCACATTCAGATATCAGTTATTTGTTTACAGTTGTGATAGTTGACTTTTTACCTACATACATGTTATGCAGTTATCCTTTAGTTATCTGTTGATCATGTTTATTTAGTTATTTTATGACTGCAGTTTATCTTGTTATTATTCTGTGCACATTGTTTATATACACGAGCTCTCCCCTTTACACACACTCACCAGGTCACTTCTGATGACCCTGGTTTGCACGTCCAGATATTAGACTCTTTGTTTGTATTGTGCAGGTGTACGATGAGACTGTACGCTTCGCGAATAGATGGAGCTTCTCTCTATTCGATTCCGGTATTCTTATCTTTCTTGCCTTCATATTGTTTCCTGATTCTTTTTATATCAGATTCAGTTGTTATTCCAGTCTTTATTTATATGATATCATACATGGATGCTTATATGTGATATTGCAGTAATCATGATTTATTACATTTAGATTTATAGCTTGTTTTGGGTTATTTAAGGCTTAGCGCGTATACGTGAGGGATTTTCCTTGCGTATATGCATCGTCGACTCGTGTCGCGTCTCCGCTCCAGCGTATTTTGGGAAGCGGGGCGTGACATATTCTCCTTATGCAAGGCTAGCCAGTTGGAAGTGAGGCTAGCCTCCTTAGGTGACACTAACAAGTGGAGGCGAGGCTAGCCTCCTCATGCAAAGCTAGCCAGTTGGAGCCTAAGCTTGCCTCCTTAGGTGAGGCTACTCTTCAGCGGAGTTGTGCCAAGTTTCAGGCCAAGGTAGAAGTTAGCTCTCAACGGAGCCGTGTAAAGCTTCAGGCGAAATTAGAAGCAAGCTCTTAGCAGAGCTGTGCTAAGCTTCCTAGGCAAAGCTAGGAGTTAGCCTTCTGCACGGCTGTGTAGAGCTTCAGGCGAAGCTAACAGTTAGCTCTCTGTAGAGCTATGAAGAGCTTTAAGGTGAAGCTAGACACCTTAGCCTCTCAGGCGAACCTATCCCTTGGGCTCAGGAGAGGCTAAGTACTGAGCTAACTTAGCATCATACGCCTGCTTAGGTCTCTTCAAAGGCAACTTTGACTACTATCTGCTTCACTGGATCAGTAGAGTTCAAGTCGTTACTTTGTCCCTCAGGGATGGGCAGAAACTAGCTGTCGGCTTGTCTGCGACTTGTCTTTTATAAATATCGACAAGTTAGACATCGTTTAGACCAGTTGAAGAGTTGTCTGAGAGTTTATCTTTTTTGAGTGTCAACATGCGCGCGTGCATAGGAGTGGGTTAAAATTCTTCATGGTCTTGAGGAGGTAATTGAGTGTGTAATGGTGTCGTTGCTCTCAAAGATCAGAGCATTCTTTCTGATGGTGATGATGAAGGAAGAAAACAAAGGCAACAGGTTACTTTTGAGCCTCAGCTATCGACAACCAAATCAACTGTCTATAGACTGAGCCGAGTTGTCGACAGCCAATTTCAGCTGTAACGGTCCCAGGTTTAATTACCTCAAAATTCATGATCATCAACCTTATTGCTCGTTAATCAGAATATACTAAAGAAATTTCGGCAGCATCTCCTCTGAAATATAGACTCCATCTCAATACAATAATTAGATTTCGGCTAACATCAGCCTACTAATAGATCTCATTTTCATCATATAGTTCATCCCAAGGTTCATCAATAAACATATACAGAAGAGTACTTCCGTGATATACTATTCTAACTCATAGTGACTTCATAGTGACTAATAACATCAGAGTTTACAAAAGGATTTACATTCTACAATAAGTACATACGTTTATCTCAGGAGAACATCCTTGCAGCTCTAAGTCGAACCTTCGCCTTATCATGACCTGAAAATATCAATCTGTGGTGGGGTGAGCTCAACAGCTCAGTGAGTGAAGTCATTCAAAATAGAGTTTGTATGATACTACCATTGTACTTCAAGTATTATGCAGTTGAGCGATATCAAAAATCAGTTTCAATACTTTTGACTTGTGGTTGATACTGCAGCTTATGATCATAGACTCTTTCTATTATCTGATACTGCCTCTATGTATTCTTCTGTGTACACGTGACCAATATTTCATTACATACAATCTCAATGATTTTGCAATACTTGACCTACTCGTTAGTCTCTTATAATCACCTTTCCGGTTTTCAGTTTATAACATATTCGTATTTCATATATATAGTCATGATCACAACACAACTCTTAGAGACCCTAATCTTACTCACTAGATTAATTACAGTTCAATATTATATACATATGACATCACACACTACTAATGATAGTATCCAATTATAATTGCGTTCATACATGAAGAAATACGGAACACTCGCATCCATATACTGGATGTCATAACAATCATATCCATATACCGGATATCATAAACAATCATATGCATATACTAGGTGTCATACCTATTAACATCCATAATTCGGATATCATAACAATCATATCCATATACCGGATATCATAAACAATCATGTGATATACTAGGTGCCATACCAATTAACATCCAATTTCTATCTTAACCATATTGACATACCTGATCAACATAAAATATAATCGTAACATGCAAATTAACATACATGATCAACATAAAATATAATCGCAACATGCATATTAATATACATGATCAACATAAAACATAATCGCAACATGCATACATAATCAACATGAAATATCATCTCAACATGCATACATGATCATCATAAAATATAATCTCAACATGCATACATGATCAACATAAATATAATCTCCCCTTCGATCACCTCCGGTTCAACCTGATCCCTTCCTCCAATACGTTTACAACATATTATTCTCCCCTCGTCACCTCCGGTTCAACCCGGTCCCTTCCTTGAATACGTTTACCACGTATTATTCTCCCCTTCGTCACCTCCGGTTCAACCCGGTCCCTTCCTCCGATACGTTTATCACCTATCATAACATGTAAATATCATATCCTTCATGTAATAACCACATGTAAGGATCCATGAGATAATAATAACATAACGGATTCACATGATTCCTACTTTACATGATACCAATATTATGAAAGACATTAACACGTATAAGTAATCACTTATTAAACTAATAACATGCAAGCCTTTTCAAGATAACCAACATGTTATATCATTCCAATATATGTGTAGCCAAACATGTGCATGAAGTCAAGTATGATACTCATTCATAAAACTATTTCTTTTTAAGAGGCATGTGTTAGACTATTATGCATACACAATAATGTGTCGATCATGCACCCATGTAAGCATTCAACTTAATGATCCCCAATATCTTACCGGTCAAGTTCTGACTCGTAGTACCAGTATTCGCTTCTCCTAATCATAATACTTATTCACCTTTTATCATTTAATTAACATTCGGGATTTTTCATCATTTGCCTCTATTATCCTCAGGCAAACTGCCAATTGGCTACAACTTAATTTAATTCAAAATCTTCTCATTACTTCTAATACAAATGATAGTTACCACAATTCCGATATTAATGAATTATTACACTTTTGATATCATAATTATCCTTTATTTCAAGTAAGGACTGGTTTTAGTACTTTTATTTGGTACAGCCCAATTTACCCCAGGTTCCACCAATACTGGTATTAACGCTACTGATTTCTATACAGCATGTTTTGTTATTGCTTACTTCTATCTTCTAGTTCCCAACCAGACAGTCATTTACTAACCAAATCATCATCTGCGTTCGTATATGAATCAAACCACACACATATGTACATGCGTACACATACACATATCACTTACCCATACTGGATTACTAATCTCATTGACACGACGCTCAATCTTTCGTCTGTATTACTAACTTTCAATTATTAAGGTAATTATCTAACTCTTATTGGTTAGATATAATCGGTGTCACTATAAAGATGTGACTTCCAAGCTTAATAGGGGATTCTGATGTTCTGCTAAATTAATAACAAGAATACTTGAAAGTCTCCGGTGTATCGAGTAGGCATACCAAAATACTAGTTCAATACTATCAGTATTTGTTTTGTTGATATCGAATTATCTATCATAATTGATATACTTAATATTAAGTTGTCAGATTTACTCAATACTGACTCTAACAGGTTTTCACCAGTTTAATTACTCACTGGATACTTATACACCATCATCGGTCACCCATTATCTCATAATCATCAGATTTGATCTTATTCACTAGTTTTTCATTAATAATCATTAATCGCTAAAAGTACAATATCCACTTATGTGTTCTGGTTCAAAGGTTTTATTCTTCTACCTCTCATTGGGTTCGATAAATCTTAGTTATTTATCTATCAAATTGCTTTCAGTTGCTACCGATTAACAACTTAATCGATATATAATCATGTAGGTCACCAGCTGACCCTTGCTGCCTCAAGTGTGTTAGTTGATACACAAAATCAAGTATGAGCGTATATATCATGAAACACAACAAATACGAAAATAGTATTCGCAAGATCAATACTCAATATACTACATAATATTTGAGTATCCTATATGCTTAGCTTAACAATAAGCTTTTGATGTTCAATTTATATATCAAGCATGTCCGGTAGTGCTAGGAATTCATTTGCTCTAATTCAGTTCATTATCAATTACTTTGATCAGCTCCATTATTATCAGTTCACGTTCACAATTGCTAATTAACCAAAATGTTCCGATCCCATCCGAGTTATCAGTATTAACAAAACCTTCAATACTTTAATCAGTACACTATTTCTATCATACTGCATCAATACATATATCACAATTGACAGAGTTTTCTATATCACGGTTACATCGAGTTACTCGAAGATAATTTCCAATTTCATTTGCTTAGTTCAATTCAAATATCAACTTTGGATTCTGCTTATACCAGTATTAACATAACCGATTCTATAATTACCCAATCATGGTTGATGGGTCTCAAGTGATCTTTCATCTTAACTGATTTCTAATTATCTCTTATTAATAAATAAACATTCATGATCTATAATCGATTTTCCATTGTCACTATTTAGTCTACTCACCGAATATACTGGTGTTAACCAACCACCATTTGATTATTATTATCCATTTTGTAATGAATTGGATATCACTTGCATATAATATCAATTTTCACGTACAAACCATCATTCTTATCTTACTAGTTAATACACCTGCAAAACAGTGTTTAAAGGAATCAGGAGTAGACTTTACCCACTTAACGATTTTTCAGGTTAAGTAACTTTAATATTCATCACAGACGGATAGATGGTATTAACTGAAGATTTATACTTAACAATTTCTATCAAAGCCTAGTGTTTAATTATTCGGTTCTTAATTCTAGTAAATACTCATAACATATACACGATGCTCAGATTCTACAAACATATAACTTATGTGGCATTTGTCTATATTCATCCATACAAATATACTTACAGGTACTTAATGGTCATGTCTATACGAATTATAAATGGCAAGACACAACTTGATATCAATGTTCTCACACACATATACGTAACATATCCGTGATTCATTATTCGGATACCCTATTTGAATTTTGGTTCCATAACACCAATTCACTTGTATAATAACTGTCACAATCATCTTTTTAATGATGTAATCTCTTAATTCTAATGAATCAATATTATCAATAATTTTCCAATAACAATTATATCTAAACTGGGGAAAAATAAGATTTAAGTTAGGACTTTCACTCACCGGATACCGATAAATTTAAACAGCAAATACTATATATATATACTAGATGTGTAGCTCTCGTTTCCATGATCACAACGGCTCAAGAATCGTCTGAATCCGACTTCGTATGGCCGAGATATCGTTCAGAAACCAAAACCAATATAAAAGGTTAGATACGTAATAACTGAAAATATTCAGGGGCCTGTTTGTAATTTTTTAGGGGTCTTAAAGTAATTATTTAATCTTACAGGGGATAAAATAAAATTTTACCTTTTTAAATGGAAACGGGTTGGATTCTTAACGGATTGGGTTTTAAACCCAAACCCGAATGGGTTTTCTCACCCAATAACAGCGCAGCAGCAGCATGTGCTGCTGTTGCTGGAGCGCGCGCGCGCGGGCTGGCCTTGCGGCCTCCACCGCCGGCCTGGCTGGTCCGATCCGGCGCCACCGCAGCCGACGCGGCCTCCAGCGCCGCTCCGGCGCTGCTCCGCCGCCGGAGCTCAGGAAGAGAGAGAGAAGACGAGGGAGAGAGAAAGAGTGGGGGCCTGTTGCTCCCCCCACCACGCCGCCGGCCGCCGCGCCTGTCCCGCGCCGCCGGCGCTTGGCCGGCCTCCGGCGTGCCGCCGGTCAACACCCCGGAGAGGGTGAGAGAGAGAGAGAGAGAGAAATGAAGGGAGAGAGAGATATGAAACTCCCCATCTCCTTCTTCCTTATATAAAATTCCTCACCTACTCTCACCTACTCCCCTTACCTCCCCCATACTTCCCATAGTCCAATAATTAAATTCTTATTTTTATTTTTATATTTTCATTTTTCTTTTCTTTTTCTTTCTTCATCTCCCCAATATATTAATACAATTATAATTAGGGTTAAATACCAATACCCGGTATTTATACGAGTATTTCATGCAGTATATACACCCGTCCATTTCCATATATTTTTCATATTAATTAATTCGGTATGATTTATAAAAACTTTAATCCATTCCGGATTTCCACAATGAATCACCGAATATTATTTAATACGGAAACAATTAATTTAAAATCATAAAAATTTACGATAAATATTATTAATCCAAAGTTTACCAATCCGAGTATTACATCAGCTGTCGATTGGTTGAATTCAGAAGCATTTTCCCTAGAGTTGAAGTTATATTGTCTGTCAACAATGGCCATTCTACTGTCGATAGGTCTGCTGCATGTCAGCATATCCGAGTCTGCGTAGGCTTTAGTTTTCTAATCTGAGTTGAATGCTAATTTGTTTTATTTTTTTATTTAATTAAGTTTCCTAGGTTGATTAATATTCTTCTTTATTTGCATATATAAGGCTATTGCATCTTTGTTTTAGAATCGAACTTCTGATATCAATGAAAATTGAGTCTTTTATCTTTCAATTACTAGTGGATTCGAATTTTTATCCTTTGCTCGTGGATTTGAGTGCTTTGCTTGTGGATTTGAGTACTTTTCCTACACGAAATTATCTTTCAGGGGTTGTTAGCGCTAAAATGAGATCTAGTCAGCGTTGTTCGCTTTCTTGTACGCATTAAGTGGTATGAGAGCTTCGGTTACTTTCAGACGATGAATTGCAAGGCCTTTCCACAATGATTGACACTGTTGCTTCCTCAGAAAAAATTGAAGGGCGCGTAAATTCTTTATTTGATTGTAAAAAAAATTACAACAGATCGATTATCCGGTTACAAAAGAGGGAAGAATGATTCGATCTTTCCTTTATTTAATACTGGATTCTTCGTGTAGCGGTGGAGAGTGATTCTTGTTCTCCGTTGACCAGCCGAACCGGTAGTTTCTCATCAGATCTTCTTGCTCTCGTTGGAAGCACACTGGTAAAATCTTACTCGGTGGGTAAAATCTCAAAGAGATTATAGAACTTGAACTCAGCAAGTTTATAAAGAGTATTCTCTTTCAGCAGCCTTGTGCTTACCTTTAAGCCTTGTGCAATTATCTAGCTTCAAACATCAAGCATCAACTGTGCCTTTCAGAGATTCTCCTCCTCTGGCCTATGGTTTCTTGGGTTCCTCCTGCAGACCTCCCTTATTTTTTCTTAGTTATTTATAGCTATTTATAGGATTTTGGGGTGTAACCAGCCTCTTAAATCTCTCCATAATGGTAGGAGTGTAACCAACCCCTTAGATCTCTCCATAATGGGAGGTTATTCCACATTATATGGAGGAAAAATGGGGTGTAATTAGCTAAGTTCGTGGTTATTAGTTATAGGAAAAATGCGGGATTCGCGCTGGACGTGGACCTCGCTTTGATTTGAGACGCGGATCTCACAGGCTCGTGTCTGTATTGGAACACGGAGCTCACAGGCTCACATTGAAGGTGAAACGCAGAGCTTCTCAGGCTTGCATTTGTGTTAAAACATGAAGCTACACAGGCTCGCATTTTAATGTTGAAACGCGACCCTGAGGTCTGCGTCTCAAAGAACAGCACGACCATCGCGTTTGGTAGAGACTGCGAGGTTCACGTCTGAGATTGGAATGTGACTTCTACGTTTGACAAAAGAAGCGAGGTCGGGTTGAGATGCGACCCTCGTGTTTGGCATGAGGCCTGCGTCTTGAGGCTGGAATGCGACCTCTACGTCTGCGAGGTTCGCATCTGATGCTGTCTTTAGTAATTTTTAGATAGCCTACAGAGCCTCCTCAAAAGTTTTGAAACTCCGCGGTTGACTGGGATGGATTTCAGAATACTTTAGACTTCATGTTGATTTGGACTCCATGTTGATTTGGACTCCCATGATTGGATTGGCAATCTTTTGAGATGTCCTGAGCTTGATCTTGTCGGTCTTTGTGAATAAACTGTTAAACTTCTTGAAGCCTCCAAAAAAGATCATTGTAAGTATCTAGATACACAGTCTAGAACTTATCTGAGCTCTAAGTTGTCAATTGTCTTTACCAGTGTACTATTAAACTGAATGCAACAGCAGAGACATACTCTTTGTATTGGGAGAGAAGACGCGACTCTCGCGAATGTCGCATTGAAAGCGTCTGTCAATAGACGTGGATCTCTTGGACTCCATAAGACGCGATCTTCATTTGATGTTGAGATGTGACTCTAGCTTGGTGTTTGAGACGCGGCTCTGTGCTTGAGACGTGAAGGTCACGCTCAGAGCTTCTTGAATCATGTCTATTTTTTTTTTCACTAGAAAACTAGACTGAGTAAAGTAAAGAGTTTTAATTGGTAGAGGTGTGATTTTAACTTAGCAAATTAAATAACTCCACTGGGAGAATTTGAGAGGGTTACTGTCAGAGGTATGATGTTAGCTTGACAGTAGGATTTGAACTTGTGATTTGAACAAGTTTTGTAGACTTTCTATTCTATTGATAAGAATAACAAATGAAGTTTGATCCGCTGGGGATGATTTCAGAGTGTATGGTCAGAGATTTAGTGTTAACATGACTAGAACTCTGCTGGAAATGGAAGTTTACTATTAGATGTGTGATATTAACATAACAGCTATTGACTTTGTGATCTACGCAATTTAAGTAGACCTGTCATTCTATTGGGGAGAATGACAAATGTAATTAGATTTGTTGAGGATCCATGGAGATTTTTACTGTCAGAGGTATAATGTTAACGTGACAGGTTAATTTTATGATTTTAGAAAATTAAATTGTCAGAGATGTGATACTAACTTGATAAGAATGTGTGCTAGAGGTGTGATATTAACTTAGCACCAAGAAGGTCTCATTTTTATTGAGAAAACTAAGGATATCACTATCATAGGTGTAATATTAACTTAACAGTGAAATGAATGCTAGATGTGTGATGTTTAACTTAGCATTGAAAGTCTCAGTTTCATTGAGAAAATCGAGAGAAGATCATTGTCAAAGGTGTGATGTTAACTTGACAATGAAATGAATGCTAGAGGTGTGATGTTTAACTTAGGATTTGAAAGGTCTCATTTTCACTGAGAAAATCGAGGAGATCATTGTCATAGGTGTAATATTAACTTAACAGTGAGATGAATTTATAATGTAAGCAAAGCAAGTTTGGTCAGGGGTGTGATGTTAACTTGACTGGAATTTTTCTTGCGATTTGAGTAAGTTTGGTCAGAGATGTGATGTTTACTTGATCGGGCCATTTGAGTAAGTTTGGTAGACCTGCCATTCTATTGAAGCGAATTGACAAGTAAAAATTTTTCCCGCTGGGGATACAACAAAGTCTTACTGTCAGATGTGTAATATTAACATGACAAGTTCAATCTATAATTCATTCAGTTGAGAAAGTGAGTGCAGCTTTTGTGAATCTACCATTCCATGGAAGGAAATTGGTAGAGGATTTTGGTGGGAATTTTAGGGAATGAGTTATCAGAGGTAACTGTTAACATGACAAACATTGATTTTCCTGGGGAATGAAGATTTACTGTTAAAGGTGTAATGTTTAACATAACAGTAATGAGATTTTGCGATTTAAACAATTTAAGTGAACCTGTCATTCTATTAAGGTGAATGACATGAGGATATTGGACTCGTTAAAATATATTGAAGTTTTATCGTCAGAAGTTTAGTGTTAACTTGACAGATTCCACTAGGGACTAGGAAATGACTTGTCAGAGGTGTGATATTAATTTAACAAGGGTTCGTTTATTATTAGAGGTGTAATTTTGAACATAACAGTATTTTGAGTGGACTTGCCATTCTTTGGGAGAGAACAAGTGAAGTTTGATCTACTGGGGATATGAAAGTTTTACTGTCAGAGGTATAATATTAACATGACAGGTTCGATTTGTAATCATTTCATTGAGAAAACGAATACATCTTTTTGTGGTCCTACCATTCCATGGAAAGGAATTGGTAGAGGCTTTTGGAGGGGAAGTTGGGATCAAGTCCCGTAAGATTTTTAGCAAACCCTCAGTTATCAACAGATTTGGTATGCCTTTACCAACTACCGTTTGATTTGAGCTAGCCATGCTATTCTCCTCAGCATGATGAGTTGTCGAGGATTTTTCGTTGGACTTAGAAGCCAACTTTTTCCTCTATCTTTAGTCGTCGGAGGCATCAGATTGTTGTTTCACAGGTAACTTCTAAAATCTTGCTCGTGATTAAAGAAGTATAAACTCCGTGGGGAACTTACAAGATAATTATCATTCATGTGAGTACTTCTCTGATCAGAGGTGTATTGTTGAACTTGATTATGGATAGTACTTCTTTGTTTGGAGTAGTACATGATGTACTTCCAGTGGGGTTTTATTCCATGGGGATGACAACTACCGATGGAATAGTTTAGACTATTCAGAGGTAATTGTTGAACATGACAGTCGTAGGAGTCAGATCACCTCATTGTCCAGTAGATTCAATGCTGCATGCTCTTGTAATCTTCCTGGTTTACTCTTTCAACTATATCTTTTACTTATTCGCCTTGTAAGACTAGTTGCTTTCAGGTGCAACTTTGAATTATTCCTATTTAAGTTAGGAGTGTGGTTTGCAAGTTGTGGCGACATGTCTCTACCAGTGTAGATTGTGTCATGCCACTTGGACATTAAAGCGCCATATTCTGAAATCTCTCCACAAATGCTTTGATTGACTCCCCTTTCTTTTATTTGGTACCAAGGAGACTTGGCACGGATACTTTGATGTCATCTTTGAATAATCTCGCCAGGAAGAGCTTCTTGAGATTAGCCCATTTTTTGTAGAGCCGGCTGGAATCTTCATGAATCATTCAAAGGCAATTCCCTTGAGGGTGCCAATGAATAAACGAGCCATGATGGCATCATTTGATACTATGTTTCCTGTTTGGGATTTGAAGTGCTGTCAAAGATATATAAATTTGGTGCCTTGAACCTGGGAGGATAGGGAGCTGAATCCCACTCGACCAGGTATGGTCTGACCATCCCCCTTCTTGAAGATTGCTTCGATTTGAGATAGCCTCCAGGAGTTTCTCAAGCTCGTTCATCTTCTTTGCATGATTATCTTCTGAATTCTCTGGTTCTTCAGAAGAAGAAGACTAAGGATTTTCTAATCCAAAGTTATTCTCATTTCCATCAGAATGTTTGAAGGTAGAGTTTTCACCTTTCTTCTTTTTACTCTTGCTTTTGCGAGAAGAAACTTTAGTCTTCAGACTTTTCGTCTTCTCCCTCAGATTTTTAAGCAAAAGAGCTATCATCTTCTTGAGGTTATTGATAGACTCTTATTAGGCTTGAAGCATCTCGTGTTGTGCCTGTTGCACTTGAGCTTGCTCCTTAAAATTTCTGGCTATTTTTTCTGAAATATCAGCCATATATGCAAAGGCTTATGTCTCCCTATAAGAGTTAGATGAATGGGATCTAATGATGGTGGAGTGCTCATCGTCTGTTTCAATCCTTCTAGCCAGCAGATTATAGTCAATTGGGGCAATTACTACGGTTCGAATCTGAGTATATTGGTAAATTTCTTCAAACTCGATCAGTATTTCTTTCAAGCCTGAGAAACGTTCAATATCCGACTCCTTAGAACTAAGAGCAAGTTGCTTCCCTTTCGACTTATTTGGTGTGGTGTTTGGACCCACCATGTTGGAAGTCATCTCCAAGTACGCAGCGTCAAAGAACAACTTCTTCTTGCGAGATCACCATCTTTTGGAGGACTTTGAGTTTGATGCCTTTGACAATAGGCTAAAAACTGATAGCTTAATTATCTGAAAGTTACAGTGACAATTAGAGATGAACTGCTCGCAATGGCACTGAGGAGTGATTTGATGAGCACTCCTCTTCTCGCCAAGTAGTCCCTCAAATCTATTGCAGGGGTATCTGAAGAACTAACCTCGAACCCATGGGGGTGAGAGCTTCTCAGTTCACATTTGAACTTAGTCTCTTGGGGCTGAACGCGAACCTCGTATTTCTGAAGTAAAACGCGAAGGTCGCATTCTGGCGCAGCCTCCTGCTGAATGCGGGTCTCGCGCTTCTAAAGAGAAACGCGAAGGTCACATTTTGACACTGTCTGCTACTGAACGTGACCCTCACATTTTAGAATTGAAACGCAAAGATTGTGTTCTGGCGCGGCCGTAGGCTGAACGCAGTTCTCGCATTCTTAAAGTGAGACGCAAATTTCACATTTTGGCACAGCTTGAGGTTGGATGCGAACTTCACGTTTTGGCGCTGAAACGCGCAACCCGTGAAAACGAGCGTCGCATTTTGTTGCAGAAATGCGGGGTTGAACGCGAGCTTCGCGTTTGGTGCCAATAATACTATCTTCAGCTTCTATTTGCTGATGGCGAACTTGATGCCTTTGTCGACGATCAGCATTCCGCTTGGCTCACAGGAGTTGTTGCGAACGCCTTGCAAACTGAGTTTGCTGAGCCTTGGGAGGAACTTGGCAGCGAGATTGGCTTCCGCTATTATGTTGCTCGTGAGCCAAAACTCTGGTATTGTAGGTCTCTTTAGAGACATCGAAAGCCATGTTGGCTCCACGGGAGAGGTTGAGCCACTTGGGCTTCTCTTTGAGAAGTCGTCGAAGAGACTTTGGGGCTAATGGAGTCCAAGGAGAGAAGTTGTTCAAACTTCTCTAGGTTGAATTTGACGACGAGGGATTCAGCGGTTGATCCGAGAAGCTTGAGGTCGGTTTGTGCTACGGCCTTCTCTTTGGTAAAGAAAACTGCCCCAGCGGAGTCATCTTTGTTTCCTTAAAAAAAATTGAAGACGTGTAAATTCTTTATTTGATTGAAAAGAAAATTACAAGGGATCAATTATCCGATTACAAAAGAGGAAAGAATGGTTTGATCTTGTAACACCCCGATTCCACGGATACGGGGACGTCACTGCGACGTATATACGTAGGTCATAATTTGCCCCCACGTATATACGCTAAGCATAAGAGTACAACAAAGATCAGAGTACAACACAAAGCATGGTGTATTCATAGGCCAACTATAAAAGTACTAATACAAAGTTATACAAGTTATGATAACTATTACACTTTACAAGTGTTTTGTTTTCACAACCAAGTCCAAAAGAATATATACAAAGATATGCACAAGGTGCTCACGTAAGAGATGGAGACTCGTGAGCCAAAAAGAGGAGTACGGCACGAGGGAACTAGAGCTGGTCAGCCTGCTCACTGAAGTATGCCTGATCTTCCGTGGAAGGATCCACTTCGTTCCAGGTCTCGGAATCTGAATATGCAAATCCAAGGAATCAAGACATATAAACAATAGATAGGTACAGCCAAGTGGCTAAGGGGCGAGTACAAGTAAGATGGAACTATATAAGGTATATCAACTAACAGATATGAAAAGCATGAATAGATAAAGTCGTATTATAGATCTACAATTAACGTTTTATTATTATTACTTGTTTTACTCGGATATCTAGCTATGTGACCCAGCGTCCCAGAGCACATAGATCCATATCCCAATAAAGCAAGGGGGTTATTGGAAATCAGCGGTTGTATCGACGAACTATGTTTACAGTGGACCCCGTACATGCCCGGGATAACGGTCCAGGATTGTTCCGTTGCTTGGTGACGGAAGCCAGCCGCTAGGCTATTCAGGAGGGACTTATGTATGCCCTTATCAAGATGGTACCAGTAATACAGGGAGCAAGCACTCCCCTCGGTCCCCTGGAGGCCCACAGGTCAGACCGGAACATGGGTTGCACAACACTCCTAAAAGCCACTGTAAACACGAACACATCGATATCCGCATGTCTTCCCCGGACCCAATGTAAATTGGTCTATTTTATACAAAAGTCGAGTCTATCATGCTTGATGTAAGTGATGGCATGATAAGGTGGAGATGTATATATTAATTAACAAGTCCTAACATGAAAATACATGGTAACAAGTCATGGAGTAATATGAGATAAGATTCATCAAGTATCATGTCATGTAATATCAGTAATGTAGCATAAACATGAACAATGTATCACATGCATAGAGGTTAAAGTCCAAAATCAGAAAAGGAAACAACTAAGTTAAATAGTCAGAATTAGTCGACTAGGTGGGAGATTAGTCGACTAATAAGGGTCTTCAGTCGACTAATAGTCCGCAGGAGTCGACTAAAGTGGTTTTCCAGAGAGTTTGGTAGTCGACTTGGGTTGGAAGGGTAGTCGACTTGGAGAACTATAAGTCGACTAACGGGTACGCAAGTCGACTAAATCTGTGATATAAAAAGTTGGGATTAATTTCCGGGACATGTTAGTCGACTAGGGTACTATGTATAGTCGACTAGAGGTCTCTGGTCGACTAATAATTTGGGATAAGTCGACTAGAGCCGAGAGTTGGTAATTTTTGGTTCAAGGAAAATTAGTCGACTAGGGGTCAAAATGTAGTCGACTAGGGGGGTCTAGTCGACTGGTAAAAATGGGTTAGTCGACTAAAACTGTGAAAATCAGAAAAGCTACGTTTCAACTAAAGTGGGTTAGTCGACTAGTCTCTAGGTCAAGTCGACTAATCCTGGAGAAAACAGAAAACAGAACAGAATTTCTGATGGTTGTTTGTTGGCCTAAAAATGGGATTTTTATGACACAAGTGTATATGAATGATCTTCACATGTACACAAAGAAGTGATCTAGTCTTGGTGAGTAAAAATACTCACTTCGAACGGTTGTTTGGGGCTTTCTACGAGTTCCGGAAGAATTCGAGGTCGACGAAAAGTGCCGAAGTGATCCTCGACGATCTCGCGGACGATCCCAAATCCCAAGTTGTAATTGCTCGAGATGGAGACAAGGACCTAGGGTTTGCTTTAGAGAAGGAGAGGAATTTGCAAAGGTTGGTTTCTTGATGAAGTGAAGAAAAGAATAAAAATGTAAAGGGTTTAGTTTAAATAGGGTTTGGATTTGTAAAGGAGAAATAATTAAATAATTGAGAGGGGTCTTTTTGCAAATATAGAATGAGATATTTTCTTGACCAATCACAATTAGCCAAGTGGATGATGAGGTGGAGAGTATTAATGGGGAAGGTTGTGGAAGAAAGATATTTTGGAAAATATTTGAATTTTGGAAAATAGAAATTCAAATGGATTATGGAGGAAGCTAAGGGATTTAAGGAAAAGGAAAAAGAAAAGAAATCCAAATGAGAAGATATTTCTCTAACTCGAAATATTAAAATATTGAAACCACGGGTTCCCGGGTCAAAGTCACGTACACGGAAAACATTTCGGAAAATACCGAAATCGTCCTGATTTCGAGTATCTCGGAACGACTCGCAATTTTCACCAAAAATCAATAATAATATACGTAGACTCATAGTAAAACCTTTTTAAGAAATACCTTATAATTTTAAAGTTAAAAATCTCGGAACCAATAAAATACCGACTCCGAAAGAATTTCATAAATTCATAAAATTCTAAGAAAAAGAATGTAGATAGAAAATACGATTCTAAGAGATAATGCCTAAAGGACTTTCTAGAATTCCTAACTGTTTGTAAGATAAAAATTCGGGAATCGATCAGCGACACTGGTCGACACCGGTTTTGAAGAAATTCATTTTAATTCTAGAAAATTCCAGAAAATCACACAAATTCTAATATATTAGAAAATGATATTTGAAATTGAAATTGGTCAAATACGGGAAGTAAATCGAAAAAATACGATCGGAAATCAGAATACGCAACTTAGTACGTATTACGGAAACGGGGTATTACAGATCTCTCCTTTGTTTAATGTTGAGTTCTTCGTGTAGCGGTGAAGAGTGATTCTTGTTCTCCGTTGACCAGCCGAACGTTAACTTCTATTCGAATCTTCTTGCTCTCATTGGAAGCACACTAGTAAGTATAAAATCTTACTCAGTGGCTAAAATCTCAAAGAGATTATAAAACTTGAATTCAGCAAGTTTATAAAGAGTGTTCTCTTTCAGCAGCCTTATGCTTAGCTTTTAGCCTTCTTTAGTTATCCAGCTTCAAAAATCAAGCATCAAGTGTGCCTTTCAGGAATTTTTTCCTCTGGCCTATGGCTTCTTGGTTCCTCCTCTAGAACTCCCCTCTTTTTTTCCTAGCTATTCATTGCTATTTATAGAGGATTCTGGTGTGTAATCAACCTCTTTAATCTCTCTATAATGGGAGGGGTGTAAACCGACCCCTTAAATCTCTCCATAATGGGAGGTTATTCCCCATTATGAGGGAAGAAAATGGGATGTAACTGATCAAGTTCGTGATTGTCAGTTACAGCAAAAATGCGGGTCTCGCTCTGGACGCGGACCTCACTCTGATGTTGAGACGCGGAGCTCACAAGCTCGCGTCTGTGTTGGAACGTGGAGCTCACAGGCTCGCATTAAAGTTGAAACACAAAGCTTCTCAGGCATGAATTTGTGTTGAAATGCGAAGCTACACAGGCTCGCATTTTAATGTTGAAACACGACCCTGAGGTCTGCATCTCAAAGAACAGCACGACCATCGCGTTTGGCAGAGACTGCGAGGTTCGTGCCTGGGATTGAAATGCGACCTTTGTATTTGACAAAGGACGTGAGGTTCACGTTTTGGGTTGAGATGCGACCCTCACGTTTGGCATGAGGCCTGCGTCTTGAGTCTGGAACGCGACCTTCACGTCTGCGAGGTTCGCGTCTGAGGTTTTGTCTTCAGTATTTTTTAGACAGCCTACAACTGTTGAAGGGAAGACCTCGCTATCAACTCAACCTTAGACGTTATAGTCTAAGAGCTCAAGAGATTGTCTCTTAAGATCGATGATTAAAGTCTGGCCGATGGTACGTATTGAAGTGACAGGATAGTCCATCTATTAAACTTTCTCCACCACCTCTTCCTTAGATCTACCATATCACCCATCAACTAATCTTCCTCCACCACCTCCACCATCACATCCACCACAACAACCACCACCATATCACCCATTGACTAATTTTTCTCAACCATCACTACTATACACCTTCTTATATTCATCAAAGAATCTACAAATTGTGTTGTTCAGAGATTGCAGTGCATCCAAAAGACCCTTGACACTACGTAATGACATCAAATCTTTTATTCAAGGTATTCGGTCAAGAATAAGGTGAAATACACCTAGAGGGGGTGAATAGGTTTACTAGCTAATCTTGTACAAATGATGAGAAATTTAAAACTCAATTGCAACACACTATATGTAACCAAGAGTGAGTCCAAAGTTCTCGTGAAGGGCTCTGGAACTACTCCTCGAGATTCCTCTAAATTAAGAGTTGAGGTGCTATATAAAGCTCTCTTGGTTCAACACAAGTGTGGGCGCACACAAACTATATTTAGCATATGAATATGTGCAATATAAAGCAATGCAAGATATAAGAGAGATAGAGTTAACAGATAGTGGATCAAATACAAACAACAAGATATGTTTCGAGGTTCGAGCCACTGCTCTACGTCTCTGCTTTCACACAGAAGGATTTCCACTATGTCCACACAGGACCTTCCACAAAGAGACCTCCACTGAGAAATTACAACTTTACCCTTGGAGTACACTACTCCTCTCTCAAGCACAATCACCTCTAGACAAGAGGGATGGGACAAAGCCAAAGCAAAGAAAAGATTACAATCTTGATGATCCAATGATCACAAACAACACTTGGTGATCACAATAGACAACAAACAATTTTCCTCACAAAAACAAGATCCTATAGATAGGATTAGAGATGATAGCTCAACTGTGAGAAAACAAAGTGTTTGGAAAAGAGAATAACAAAGAAAAACACAAAGGAAAAGTACAAGATAGATATTTAAATAAAGATCAAAACCAATTTCCCAAAGACGTTCTTTTCTTTGATTTTTCTAACACTTTGAAAACAAATAAAAGATAAATATTTTTGGTTCAAAAACTTCTTTTAAACTTGCTACAAAATGCTTGAAAAGATAGGAAGAACAGTTCTGAAAAATCTTAGTTATAACAGCTCAAGAGAACCCCTATTTATAGGCTCTCAAGAATATAGCAGCTGGGGTCCAGAAAAGATCAATTTTGACCTGTCGGTCGATCTGCCAGTCGACTTGCCAACTGTCATATTTCTGATCGTTAAGCCACTGGTCGACTGCCCTAGGCAAACTCGCCTACCGGTCGACCGACACTGCCTGCGAGTTGGGTAGTTATAGTCGGTCGACCGCCCGATCGACTGACCTTATAGGCAAGGCCTTGTGCACGTCCTCGTGCACATCGGTCGACCGACCGAGCTCTGCTTCGATCGACCGGCTGGTCGACCGCCAGTAGACTCAGGCTAGGGTTTATAGGGTTTGAAACCTGGTCTTTTTAACACCTATAAAATCTCTTAAAATCTCATAAATTTTACAAAAATAAGTTTTTATAAATATTTGAAGAACAAATATGTGTGACCAGAAACCCACACATATTACAAACTATTTGAACTATTTTTGTGAAATAGAAATTAAACTTTAAGCCAAAATCGATATTTTCCAAAATACAAACTTTGAAATGGAAATCTGATTTTTCTCAAACTTTTATAAATAAAAAAATAAAATATTTAAACTCTTTTGAAGCATAGAGTGTGTGGATAGAATTCAATACACATATAAAAGATATATCTATGTTTTTGACATTAAATCCAAAATAAGTTTTGTTAATTACAGAACTCTAAACACATGAAATAGAATCATCAAAATAAGTTTTTCTAAATATATGAAGTATAAATGTACATAAATGAAATCCAATATATATTAAATCATGTAAACTTGTTTTGATTCTATCTATTCATGAAAATCATGTATATATGTATTTGAAATCCAAAACCAGTTAAACCAAAACCAAACGTAATGAACTTGTGTGTGTGTGTGTGTGAACTTAAGCATATCAACACTAGTTTATCTTACACAAGATTTAAGCACAAACTAAAGTAAAACAAACTGAAGTTTTCTTGTAGAATTCCTTTTCCAAGCTAATTCGATCCAAACACGATTTAAAGAGCTTGACTTCATCTGAGTGCTGATGCTATCTTGACGCGCGAGCTTTTGAATCTACATGTGTTAGCTCCAAAACTTCTTTGTTGAAGCTAAGCACCTACTAAGATCTTGATAGAAAATCTAAATCTATATAAACACAAGATCATTAGTACTATAACTATATGAGTTAAGCATCATCAAACTAGAGTTGTAACGGTCCCAGATTTCATAGATCCTCAATAATCATAAAAACTCTTTTAAACTGATAGAATATCATAATCATCTCCAAATCTTTAAAAAATCGACAACACTTCCTTTGTAAATATTGATATGCCCAAATATACAATTCAATTCACAATAATTTTAGCCAACATCAGCCTATTTATTCTCAATCCAAATATGTAAATTAAAGTCAATAATCGCCCATGCAATCATAATAATATTTCTGCTCACGACGGCCTACTTATTCTCCAAATAACAATTTCAGTTTGACATCGCCTACTTATATGAAAACAAAAGAATCATATGCTCAAGAGTACCCCTCTCGGCATCTAGAGTATCCTTCTCGGCATCCACAATATAACACCAAATTATTTATAAGTCCAACTCCTTAAGATCATAGTCATCTAACTTATATTATAAATAACATTAATAAGATTGTAAACATATACAATATGAAGTTTTACAAATACAATTACAACTCCGAAACTTCTCTATATAACAAAATTTTTAACGAAGCACTTGAAACCTTAAATTGGGCCTTCGCCTCATCATAACCTGAAACTATAATATTCTGTGGAGGAGTGAGCTCAATAGCTCAGTGAGGAGAGTAAAAAGGAGATAAAAAAATGATATACATGGCAAAGCAAAAGGAAGCATGTTTTTTCTTCAAATGGCAAGGCGATATGGATAAAGAAATGAAACAATTATATCAGGGTAAATAGTCGACCCGACTATCACTATGGTTTGCCAAAATGATTTGACTCCTTCGGTTAATGACTTTACAACTTAAATCTCAACACTGTGATTTATAGGGTTATGAGTTGCAACGAATACTTTACTTTAGTGACTTAGTTTATTACCAGATTCATTTCATGTGTACATAATCTATATACTATACACGATGGTACACCAATCACAATAAATTAATTCAGATAGTACATATATCACAAAACATACTTATATGTTGTATATCGTATCACCCTTCAAGTACTGCATGGATTAACACTTGTACTTTCACTTGTCATATAATATTACATTATCTCTTATAATAAAGTAGAATTTCACAGTCCTGCATAAAGGACAAGCATACAATACTATTCAATTTGAATAAGCACATCTTTCTTTATGATACATGACCCATCTCATACCCCGTCTTCACACCTATCATCTCCTGCTGGCCCTTTTCTTCATTTAACAAATACAATATTATACCCCGTCTTCACACCTACCAGCTCCCGCTGGCCCCTTCCTTCGTTTAACAACACACATTGTCATACTCCGTCGTCACACCTACCAGCCCCCGCTGGCCCCTTCCTTCGTTATATGTATATACAAAATAACAACACCGTCTTTCCCCTTCACCGGCTCCCGTCGGTCCCTTCCATCATATACATAAAAATAACATGACATGCACACACATCACATACACATCAACTATCAAGGTAACATACACACAGTGTCAGTTACGTTGTGATATACTTTTTTCAATCACCAATCATTTGATTGATGTGTCACACATGATCAAGTTCGTGTAACTAATAAGTACATGTATGCATTCAAACATGCATACTACTTAGATTTCTTATTTATTCAATGATGCATTAGTTACATTCTCGATACTCATTCTTTGGTTATAAGATTAGTTCTTTTAACTAGTTATGATTCTTCATTCACATATTGGATATTTGGTGTATGAAATTGACTACACTACTTATCCGTGATTAGAGTCTTAGCATGCCTTGAAAATAATAATAGTCTACTAGTCATCCAGCATAACAATTAATAAGCAATCATTAACAAGTTATCAACTATATAAATGGTTATACGATATAAAACAAAAGTATATATACAAGTACTATACACACACCTACATCCATACTTCTTAATGATGTAACCGACTACTTTATACAATTCTTATGTGTCTCATATATATATATATATATATATATATATATATATATATATATATATATATATATATATATATATATATATATATATATATATATATATATATATGTCACGCTACTCATTGATACTCTATTCAACTATCAATCTTACTAAATATTTTATGATTATTAACTGACGCATTAATCTATGATTATCATTCTTATATAATCATCATCATACTTCGCTAGCTATATTATATTTGAAATACTAATTTAACTACACAGTTGTTATACCCATTAGCTGTCTTCTCTGGTTAAAGCTTAGTTCTATCTAAATCCACCGTAGTTTTATACATATCGTTCAAGTGTCATACAAGGATTTGGTACCTGACATGTTAGGAATAGTTTATAGGACTCACTTTACAATATCTATCATAGATTTTTACATGCACATATAATCAATTTAAGTTCATGCCACCAAGAGGCAAACTTTCAAAATTTTCCTTATCACGAAGGAGCCCACAAGAAGAGAAAAGGTGATAAGGTTTGAAATAAGAAATCCTAGACTAAAGAAAGAAAATCATCTTTATTTATAAGCATAATATATTATATCAGAATTGTTGGTAGATAGATACGTGCACTAATTTCTGAAATGTAACTAGACACCGGACAATTACCACAACCCGAAATAGGGAGTGTCAAACTGCTTATAATTTAATATGAGTAAGGTCAAAGACTTAAAGAGAAGTGTTTTACTAATTTTATTTTACTGCAACTAGTGATTTAGAATAAAAGATCGGAAGGAGTGCTCCAAATATATATCTCAACTATCCGACTTGGCTGGATCATATTTTGAATATCCAATTTCACAAATTAAATTCTAATTTATTGTTGATCTTTATTTCGATACCTAAATCCTTTCAAGCATTTCTGACAGTTAAGTAAGAAATTGCTTCCAATTAAGAGCAACCTGTGCAATTATCCCATATGATATATATATATATATATATATATATATATAATATATATATATATATATATATATATATATATATATATATATATATATATATATATATATAAGTACACCTAGAGGGGGGGTGAATAGGTGTTATATATATATATATATATATATATATATATATATATATATATATATATATATATATATATATATATATATATATATATATATATGTACACCTAGAGGGGGGGTGAATAGGTGTACGGCTAATCTAATGAACAAAATGTGAAAATTAAAATTAAATTGTAAAACACTTATTGTAACCAACGAGTGTAGCCGAATTCCCGGTGAAAGGCTCTGGACTAACTCCTCTTGATTCCTCTGAATAAGAGTTGAGGTGCTATATGAAGCTCTCGTGGTTAAACACAAGTAAGGCACACACAAACAAGCCAAGCATATAATATATGAATGAGCAATATGGAACGATGTAAGGCACAAAGCAATAGAGAGAGTAAGAGAAAGTGGATCAATCGCTAACACACGGATATGTTTCAAGGTTCGAGCACACAGCTCTACGTCCCCGCCTTCACACAGAAGGATTTCCACTAACTTGTCTACACAAGACTCCCACACAGGGAACCTCCATTGAGGATTTGGGGCAATACAACCGGGAGTACGCAACTCCTCTCTCAACCGAATACAACCTCTCACAGAGGCAAGGTACAACCAACACAAAAACCACCTCACACAAGAGGGGTAGGTACTTAGCCAATACAAATCATTCACCTCACACTTGAGGGATTCCAACACAAACTCCACCTCTCACTAGAAGGAGCTAAACACAATCTCCACCTCTTACTAGAGGGAGCCAACCACAATATCAATCTCACAATTGAGGGATAGGCACAAAGCCAAACAACCAATCAACCTCTCACTAGAGGGATAGGGCACAAAGCCACCACTCTAAAAATCAACCTCTACACAAGAGGGATAACATAAAGTAGGAGGGTTTACAACTTGGTGATCAAAAGACCACAAACCAATTCTTTTCCCACAAAAATAAAGATCCTATAGAAAAGATAGAATGATAAGTTCAAGTGTGAAAAATAAAGAGTTTGGAAACAAAAACACAAAGAGAAATACTTGGGAAAACAACTAGAATAAGATTGAAATGAAGATCAAAAGCAATATCCCAAATATCCAATTTTTCTTTGATTTTTCCAACCCTTTAAAACAAAATAAAGATCAAATCTTTAAAGCTCTAAAACTCTTTTTGAAACTTGAAATAAAACACTAGAGAATGGGAGAATTTTGCTCTTGGAAGTCTTAACAAAAATCAACCTCAAATAGGGTATAAATAAGCCCCAAACAAATCTGCCCGTTGGCTGGCAGAAAGGTCAGTTTTGACCTTCCAGTTGACCGGCCGGTCGACCGGCCAACGGTCAAAATATGACCGTTGAGCCTGCCGGTCGACCGCCCGGTCGACCGCTCCCAGAACCAGAGAGCAACGGCTCTCTGGCCGGTCGACCGCCCGGTCGACCGGGATAATCCGAGAGTGGGTTGCCTTCAGTTGGTCGACCGCTCGGTCGAATGGCCCAAGGGGCTGGCCTGCGTGCACGTTCTTGTGTACATCGGTCGACCGATCTGATCGACCGACTCTGGGTCCGGTCAACCGGCCGGTCGATCGCCAGAGCCTAGCAGGACTGATTATAGGATTTGAAAACTGGGTATTTAATTATCAAATAAATCCCATAAAATCTCTAAAAATCCACAAAAATAAGTCCTTAAATTCTCTTTGAAATACAAACATATGTGAAAAAAATTCAACACATATTTCAAACAATTTGAACCATTTTTGTGTCCTTGAAATTTTGCCGAAAACCAAATTCCGTATTTTCCAAAACTAGGATTTTTGAAATGGAAAATCGTTTTGTCCAAAACTCATCTAAATACAAAAACATGATACTTAAACAACTTGAAGCATGTTGTATATGGATATAATCCAATATACATGAAATATATATATATATATCAATATTTTTGACTTAAAAACCAAAAATACGTTTTGTTAAAATACCAAAACACCAAACTCATGAAATAGACTATCAAACTAAGTTTGTTTAAATAGTTGAAGCATAGATGTATATAGAACAAATCTAATATACATTAAACCATGTAAACTTATTTTGATTCTATCTATTCATGAAAACCAAGATCGGTTAACCAAAAATCGAAAACCAAAACATGAAACTTAACAAGTGTGTGTGTGTTGTGAACTTGAGCATATCACACTATCTAATCTTTAACAATGGATCTAAACTATAAACTAAACATTGTACCGAAGTCTTCTTGTAGAGCGCCGTCTCCAAGTAGACTCGATTCGAACGTGATCCACCGAGCTTGACTCCAAATGAGTGCTAGATATGAACTTTGACGCTCGGGCTCTTGAATCACCATGTGAAAGCTCCAGAACACCTTTGTTGAAGCTAATCACCTACTAATATCTTGGTTAAGTATCTGAAACTAAACATCACAAGATTATTAGTAAACTATAACTACATGAGTTAATCATCATCAAAACTAGAGTGGAAGGCCTCTGGGCCAACAATCTCCCCCTTTTTGATGATGACAAAACTCATGGAGTTATATATGCATGGATTAAAGTTAAGCTTCAAAGAAGCTCCCCCTTAACTCATGCATAGCAATAAACAATAAATATATGCAATGAATACTAAAATGAATATGCATCAACATGCATAAAATAATGAAATGAACATGCACTTGATACCAAACTTTTAAAATAAATTCCTTTTCCTTTTTGAAATAAACATGTTCTTAAATAATTGCTCTTGATACCAATAAAAATTTCAATTTGAAAAATTTTATTAATAAAAGCAATAAAAGCTTTTGATACCAATCAATAAAAACTCTTGATACCAATAAAGATAATCAATAAAAACTTTGATACCAACAATAAAAATATTAACAAAAGTACTTGATACCAATAAAACAAAACAACAAAATATGTTCTCTTGATACCAATATCAACAAAACATCAAAACGTCAAACAAACTTTCTTGATACCAATATGAAACAAACTTTGGTATAAACTTAGAAATAAACAATAAAAACATGCATATAAACTCAAATACTTCACCCCCTTTTTGTCAATCATCAACAAAAGGGTCAAAGAAAACAATAAAATAATGTTCTTCCCCTTTTTGTCTTAAAAAAAAATATCAATAAGGGGTGAAATCAAATCAAACATTATGATACCAATTGAAAAAAATATATCAATTTAGTGCATCATGATATCAATTGAAAATAAATAAAACATACTAGTGAAAGTACATAAAGCAAATATTTTTAATTTAAATAAACATGTCTATATTTTACCAATTGTAAGTAATTAAAATATGTTGAAGAAATCAATCAAAAATTTTGATATTAATTGAAAGATGTAAACAATTCTTGATACCAATTGTAAAGATTAGTACCAATTGAAAGTAATTTTTCATTAGGAGCATATGATACCAAAAATAATCAATATCATTTTTCAATCCTTTTTCAACATAAAGTATGGGAGTAGAATACTAAAGGTAAACAAAACCAATTAAAAAGTGAAATAAGAATTTTTCTCCCACTTTATGAAATACCAAATAAAATGATGCGTAAGCTTGTATAAGATACCAATTGAAACATAATCAATTAAAATATAATAGTCTTTTAAGAAATCAAGCTTAACATAACCAGAATTTGTGCTCAAAGATATAGAGATATAGTAAGAACAAACAAAGCATATATATGTATGAAAAATTGAATACCAATCGAAATTGATACTATTTGAAGTGAAAGCATACATATATAAAAACATATATGAGTATACAAAAAGAATGTCAATAGTGATACCAATTGAAAAGATCCAATAATACCAATCGAAAAGATAATAAGATCAAGTGTATAACTCATATTTCCTACCACCTATTTCATGCACGTGTTTTAAATGGATTTTCAATAATAAGCATACAAGGTATGGTCGCCCAACCAACCGCTCTTCAATGGGTAGGGGTTTTTAAAAATAAGTTTGAAAATATAGTATGTTTGAAAAACTCTACCATAATGAAGAATATGAACAAGTTATATGAAAAAATTGTAAACTAGTACGAAATCCTTCAAGCAAGGAATAAAACAAAAATATATTTCATGAAAAACATGTAAATCACATGATCACCAAACACTCAAAATCTATATAGCACAAATTGTACTCATGAAAACAAAAACATGAGTAAACATTAAATAATGTGAGTGTATAATAGTTATGTGAAACACATTATCATGAATCTAAGCAATCGAGCTTAATATGAAATTCCTTTATAAACATAATATGAAAATCATCACAACTATAAATCCTTCAAGGTATATGTATGTCTTGTACAAACTAAAGAATACATACATATCCAAACATAACGAGTCCACAAAAGTATATGCATGAAGGCAAGTGGCTCAAGGATTGTATATGTATAACTATAGTTTAGACAAAATAGACATATACATGAAGTTAAACATAAACATGAAAACATGTACAAAATGGGAATACAAGTCAAATGCATGAATCATCAAAACTAGGCTATACTAGTACATCTAATAAGTACAAATGAGCATTCAAGCACAAACATATAATAATCTATTTGTAGCCTACTAGTTGTACAAGTATATACCTAAGTTTTAATGAAAACTAACATCTTGACATGTAATCAAAACATGAAGCATAGAAAATAAAACAAAAACTCATAAACATACATATGATCATTATGTACATGCACATGCATAGATCTAGAGCATACACAATAGTTAAAACAAATGTGAGAACATAAAAGTATAAATCCATATTAAACATGGGTGATCTCAAGTAACTAATCATGTATATCACTAATCTAAAAATCATGGCATATAACATAATGAACATTAAAATATGACATGCTAGAAATCAACAATATGAAAAGTATGTAAACATAAATGAGGAGTTAGAGATCGTTACCAAAACTATGAGGGAAACTCTCCATGTCTAAAAAACAAGGTGGTCCTCCCACCAAACTTCCCTTGAAAGTGATGCATCCAAATTGTCCTCATAAAGCTCGGAACGCATCCACCTCAAGGCACCATCACTCTCATGTCATGTAAGAGCTCACACCTACATCAAATAAAATAGGAGTGGTCTTGATATCCATACTCTTTTGGGTCCATGGGGGTTAGCTCCTTTCCTAACCCAAACAAACTTAGTTGCTAAATTTACATCATGTATCTTATCATAACAAAATTTAGCAAGGTGGTCCTTACGTCCACAATGTGTACATGTGTACACATGAGCATACATCGTGTTATGTGCATGAACATGAGAAGCATGTGTATGCCGTGGTTTGTGTGCATGCATAAGAGGAACTTGTTTCTTTCGAAACATAGATTCCAATCGTGAGTAGTTCAAAGCACAACGGCTCAAAGTGGAGCCCAAACAATCCACACTCTTCTTTAACAAACAAATATCATTATCAATCCTAGAAGAAGAGGTGCATGTAATAGGTAAGTTAGATGAAGAAGCTACACTAGCATGGCAAACATGTGTGTCTAAATCATTTTTCAAAACAATATTCTTCTTAGAAACCAAATCTAATTCTTTTGAAATAGAAATAATTTTGTTTTTCAAAGAATCATTTTCTTTTAAAACAAAGTCAAGTTTTGAAGTTAAAGATTCATTTTTCTTCAAAACATTTTCACAATCTTTTTTTTTTCAAAATTTCATTTTCTTTTAGAACAAGATCAAGTTTGGATTTCAATGAATCCCTTTCATTAGAAATTTTCACTTTCTCTTGCAAAACTAATTCTAGTTTTGAACACAAATCCTTATTTTCTTTGTTAAGTTCAAAACTCTTCTTTTTCAAAAGATTATATTTTTCAAGTAATTTTTCACAAACAACTGAAAGTTCTTCATTCAAAGCATTAGAATCAATATAATCATTACTAGAAGAACTAGCATCATCATCATCTAATTGAGATTCTGAATATACCTTAAGGGAGTCATTCTCTTGGATCATGTAGAATTGTTGCTCAGATTCTCCACTAGATTCATCCTCCATAATGTTGGGCGTTTGAAGCTCGGAGGAGGACAACGTGTTCCACACTGCAAAGGCAGAATCACAGTTAGAAACCATAGAAAGATATTCTTTGTTAAGTGTGCTTTTAAGTGCCTCAAGGGCTTATGCATTGGCCTCTATATGCTTGCTATTACCAAGATAGGATTTCTTGGTAGCGGCAAGGAAAGCATGCAAGCCTAGGGTTTTCAAGTACATGGACATCCTAGCCTTCCAAATAACAATGTTGGAAGTATCAAACATAGGTGGTGACAAGCAATCCATGAGTGTGTGTAAACAATATACGTGTGCAAATGCAAATGATAGATTAGCAAAACCAAGATCACACTCCTAGGTGGTTAAACCTAATATCAGGAGCGTAAGCTCTGATACCAATTGTAAGTACACCTAGAGGGAGGGTGAATAGGTGTACGGCTAATCTAATGAACAAAATGCGAAAATTAAAACTAAATTGCAACACACTTAGTGTAACCAACGAGTGTAGCCGAATTTCCGGTGAAGGGCTCTGGACTAACTCCTCTTGATTCCTCTGAATAAGAGTTGAGGTGCTATATGAAGCTCTCGTGGTTAAACACAAGTGAGGCACACACAAACAGGCCAAGCATATAATATATGAATGAGCAATATGAAATGATGCAAGGCATAAAGTAATAGAGAGAGTAAGAGAAAGTTGATCAATCGCTAACACACGGATATGTTTCGAGGTTCGAGCATACAGCTCTACGTCCCCGCCTTCACACAGAAGGATTTTTACTAACTTGTCCACACAGGACTCCCACACAGGGCACCTCCACTGAGGATTTGGGGCAATACAACCGGGAGTACACAACTCCTCTCTCAACCGAGTACAACCTCTCACAGAGGTAAGGCACAACCAACACAAAAACCACCTCACACAAGAGGGGTAGGCACTTATCCAATACAAATCAATCACCTCACACTTGAGGGATTCCAACACACTCCACCTCTCACTAGAAGGAGCTAAACACAATCTCCACCTCTCACTAGAGGGAGCCAACCACAATATCAACCTCACAATTGAGGGATAGGCACAAAGCCAAAAAAACAATCAGCCTCTCACTAGAGGGATAGGGCACAAAGCCACCACTCCAAAAATTAACCTCTACACAAGAGGGATAACACAAAGTAGGAGGGTTTACAACTTGGTGATCAAAAGACCACAAACCAATTCTTTTCTCACAAAAACAAAGATCCTATAGAAAGGATAGAATGATAAGCTCAAGTGTGAAAAATAAAGAGTTTGGAAATAAAAACACAAAGAAAAATACTTGGGAAAACAACTAGAATAAGATTGAAATGAAGATCAAAAGTAATATCCCAAATATTCAATTTTTCTTTGATTTTTCCAACCCTTTAAAAAAAATAAAGATCAAATCTTTAAAGCTCTAAAACTCTTTTTGAAACTTGAAATAAAACACTAGAGAATGGGAGAATTTTGCTCTTGGAAGTCTTAACAAAAACCAACCTCAAATGGGGTATAAATAGGCCCCAAACAAATCTGCCCGTTGGCTGGCAGAAAGGTCAGTTTTGACCTTCCGGTCGACCGGCCAATGCTCAAAAATATGACCGTTGAGCCTGCCGGTCGACCGCCCGATCACCGCTCCCAGAACCAGAGAGCAACGGCTCTCTGTCCGGTCGACCGCCCGGTCGACCGGGACAACCCGAGAGTGGGTTGCCTTCAGTTGGTCGACCGCTCGGTCGACCGGCCCAAGGGGCTAGCCTGCGTGCACGTTCTTATGCACGTCGGTCGACCGGTCCGGTCGACCAGCTCTGGGTCCGGTCGACCGGCCTGGTCGACCGGCCCGGTCGACTGCCAGAGCCAGGCAGGGCTGATTATAGGATTTGAAAACTGGGTATTTAATTATCAAATAAATCCCATAATATCTCTAAAAATGTACAAAAATAAGTTCTTAAATTCTTTTTGAAATACAAACATGTGTGAAAAAAATTCAACACATATTTCAAACAATTTGAACCATTTTTGTGTCCTTGAAATTTTGCCAAAAATCAAATTCCGTATTTTCCAAAACTAGGATTTTTGAAATGGAAAATCATTTTGTCCAAAACTCATCTAAATACAAAAACATGATACTTAAACAACTTGAAGCATGTTGTATATGAATATAATTCAATATACATGAAATATATATATATATATATATATATAATATATATATATATATATATATATATATCAATGTTTTTGACTTAAAATCCAAAAATACGTTTTGTTAAAATACCAAAACACCAAACTCATGAAATAGACTATCAAACTAAGTTTGTTTAAATAGTTGAAGCATAGATGTATATAGAACAAATCTAATATACATTAAACCATGTAAACTTATTTTGATTCTATCTATTCATGAAAACCAAGATCGGTTAAACCAAAAATCGAAAACCAAAACATGAAACTTAAACAAGTGTGTGTTGTGAACTTAAGCATATCACACTATCTAATCTTTAACAATGGATCTAAACTATAAACTAAACACTGTACCAAAGTCTTCTTTTAGAGCGCCGTCTCCAAGTCGACTCGATCCGAACGTGATCCACCGAGCTTGACTCCAAATGAGTGCTAGATATGAACTTTGACGCTCGGGCTCTTGAATCACCATGTGAAAGCTCCAAAACACCTTTGTTGAAGCTAATCACCTACTAATATCTTGGTTAAGTATCTGAAACTAAACATCACAAGATTAGTAAACTATAATTACATGAGTTAATCATCATCAAAACTAGAGTGGAAGGCCTCTGGGCCAACAATATATATATATATATATATATATATATATATATATATATATATATATATATATATAAACCTCAAGACTATACAGAAAGATTCATGAAGTTTCAAGATGATAAAGGATAATAGATGACCTTTAATGATTATGATGTGGAAAAATTGATTTTAAGGCTAAGTAAGCTACAAAGCTTTTCCTATTTCCTATAAAGAGGGGATAAGTTTTTCATTGGTACATCATATATCCTAATTAAGTATAAGGAACATCACTAGTGGGTTTTAACATAACTATGTGGTTAATTTATGGATCAACAAGGCAAGTAAGACTTTTGCGCTCTTATTTGTCAAATGGCGGAATGAATGAAAGTCTATTGTCATATATAACTTATTTGCTTCATCTATTTTCTTTCCTTCCTACAAGTATCAGTAGGTGCTTAGTCAACTGGGTATCATGTAAATTAATTAGAAGGTAACTATAATAAGAGAACTTCTCTACATCAAAAGATTCTATCTTTTCAATCAATATTTCTTGAAATGAAAGAAATCAACATGAAAAAAAACACCTACTTCAATTTAACATTTAAGTGGGAAGAATCAAAGACTAATATGAGGGGAGGGGAGCACTTTCAATAACTTAGTGGGAAACTAATTTAGAATAAAAATGAACCCTATTGAGAACTAAACTAGAGAGTATTAATTTAGCAGCACAAAATAAAGAATCATGTAAATTATTTAAAAAAGCATACATGTTTTCGAACATACTTCTAACTTCTCAACCAAGGAACAAAATTTGAAATTTAAATTCATCATTGAATCCTGCATAATCACAAGTCACAAGGAGGTTTCTTTATGAGAACTTGCTAAAAAGAAGATAGAAACGTCTTGTTTATAACAATATTTCTACTGATCTATCTTTCAGACAATCACTGATATTTTTATTATAAATTTTATTTCAGACATTTAAATAAAACATGAGAAATTTTGTTAGAAACTATACTTAAGTAACTTTTCAATGATATATTATATGATAGATTTAATTGGAGAAAATTATTCTAAATAATCAAAAAATCCTTAGTCGGGTAAAAATTCTGCAACACAGTAGTCTTGACCAACTAGCCGTATTTTTGTGATAACTTTCAACACAGACCTTCAATAGGGATACAGTAAGAACTATTAGAAAGCTGACTTGATTATCTTTCTAACAACATATAATATGATACCTATTACTCATAATACCTAGACGAACTACCTCTGAATTTACAAATTACAAAAACTGGACAGATTTGCACATCATTTATAGTGCCCTCAAATTTTGGGTTACTCTCAAATTTCTTTAATCTCTTCACCAAAAATGAATGATAACTAATAATTATCTTATTTAATTACTCTATTCAGAATAAAATTATTTAGGTCATGAAATTTTTTTTGGTCAAGGAAATATAAAAAAATCAAAATTGACAAAGGGGCTCTGACTTCCCCTTTCCCCTCTTTCTCATAATCTAATATCATAACCATAACAAATTTACACAATTTTCATCTGAAATCAATCAATATACTAAGAGGTCTAAGGACATACCGTTAATAATTTGCAAGAAAAGAAAGAAATTTTTTTTTTGGGAACTCTCTCACCTCCCCTTGCTCTGCCCAGCCACCACCTCTGGCCGCCCCGGGTCCACGAAAGAGAGAGGGAGAGGGAGAGAGAAAAAGTGGGGAAAAGAGAAATTGAAGGAGATTGAGAGTTGTTAGGGGTTTTGATCTTAATTTCTTAAGGAATTTGGGTTCCAATTTGGGGTTGGATCTCTGGTTTGGAGTTTTGAGAAGAGAGTGAGGGATTTGGTTCCTTAAGTCATGAAGAAGAAAGATGGGTTGATGGTTCTCCCCTTTTACAAATATATACGTAAATATATACATGTATTAAAATTTTGATTTAAAACTAAAGAAATCTCTTTTCTCTCTTCTCATTATGCCACATATCCAACACAAATTTCAAGTTGCATCTCCACTATACAACTCACTTCCCCCATGCATGAGTGGTAAATAAAATGATTATTATAATTTAATAGTGATGATTAATCAAAAAAATCTAATCACTAATATATTATACTATAATATGTACACACATATATACATCCATATACATTTTCATAACAAGGTAATTTGGTATATAAATATTCATGTGGGATAAATCCAATTACCCGCATACATGTACGTACACATGTATTTACAATTATCCATATTTTATTCACTTAAATTTCTCCCTACAAATTTAAAACAAAAATAAATTTTACACAAGAATTAACTCAATCATCACTTCCGATAATTCTGTATTTGTCTCTTTAATCGCTGATTATAATATTATATCGGAATTTTAATAATTCGAGGTGTTACAAGAGTGATGGGCCTTTGGGCCAACAATCTTTTGTTGGCCCAAAGGCTCATCACTCTAGTTTTGATGATGATTAACTCATGTAGTTATAATACTAATGATCTTGTGTTTATATAGTTTCAAATATTAGATTAAGATCTTAGTAGGTGTTTAGCTTCAACAAAAAATTCGAAGTCAAGTTTTGAAGCTAGCACGTGTTAATTCAAAAGATCGCGCATCAAAAATTGCATCAAGTACTTAAGAGGAGTCTTAACTCTTTGGATCAAGGTTTGAACCAAGTCAAGAAGGAGAAGAAGATTTTCAAAAGAAGATTTTCGTGAAGACTTGTGTCATATTTGTAAGTGTTAAGATTTTGTGTTTTAGATAAAATATAAAGGATAGATTAGTTGTAAATTGCTCAAGATCATATATACATATAAAAATTTATATGTATTTTTCATAAAATAGTTTCAGTTTTTGAAAATATCGTTTTGGTTTTGAGCTTCAAAGTATACATCCTTATGTTTCATGATTAGATTCCATTAAAACAAGTTTATATAGTTTATATGTATTTTGGATTTCATCCATACACATTGTTCGTTCAAATATTTAGAAAAGCTTATTTGATGTTTCTATATCATGTGTTTGAGTTTTGTATTTACCAAAACTTATTTTAGAGCTTATTGTCAAAAACATAGATATTTCATCTTATATGTGTATTGGATCATATCCATACACACTAAGCTTCAAAAGTGTTTAAAATATCTTATTTTTGTATTTGAAGAAGTTTTGGAAAAGCATTTTTCAAATTGAAGATTATTTTTGAAAAATACGAATTTTTGTTTAAAGCTAAATCACAAAAATTATTCAAAAAGTTTGTAATATGTGTTGGTTTTTGATCACACATATTTTTACTTCAAATCAATGAAATTATTTTTGTAGATTTTATGTGATTTTATGAGATATTATAAGAGTTTATAAGACCAAGATTTAATCCCCAAAATTTCCTGACTTGGCCTTCTGGCGGTCGACCGACCGGTTGATCGAGCCAGAAGTCAGTCGACTGGGCGGTCGATTGATGTGCCCAAAAACGTGCACGCGCCTTGGCTTAAGGGCTGGTCGACCGATCCAGAGAGTGAACTCTCTGGATCTGGCCCCGATCGACCTGCCAGAGAGCTTTGCTCTCTAGATCTTGCCTCGATCGACCGGTCAGTCGACCGACAGATCATGACCAGGGTGAGATCAACCGGGTGGTCGACCGGTAGACCCCAATGGTCATAAATATGACCGTTAGATGGTCGATCGGCCGGTCGACCGACAGGTCATCTGGCCTGCAGATTTGGCCCCCACAGCTATATTTCTGAACTCTACAAAAAGGGGCTGTTTTGGCTTGTTTTTCACAAGATTTGAAGAGGATTTTTGAGCCAGTCTTTTCTATCTTTCTCAGAGGTTTTCCAACAACTTTTAGAGCTTAAATTCTATATCAAAAGGAGTGTTTACAAGAGTGATTCTCTTATGTTTTTCAAAAAGATTTCTTGAGCTTTTCCTCCACAAATCTATCATAGTTTTTCTCACAAAAGTTTGAGTTTTCCATTGCCATATCGATCCTATAGGAGCTTTGTTGTGAGAGTGTTTTGATGATCAAAGTGTAGAGATACCAAGTGTTCATCTTTGTATTTGAGGAGGCGAACTTGCGAGTTCGTGTTGTGATGAGTTCTTGTGGGAGCTCGGTGTAGAGGTGAGGTCTCGACAAGCTAGTGTGCTTATGTGTGTTGTTCTTGCGGGAATAATAGAGGGACTTGTGAGTCCAAGAGTTCTAGTGTGAACTTGTTGTAGGTGTTGCGGCACCGAATGATCTTGCGGGATCGATTCTAGTGAAAATCCTTCATAGTGTTGAAGGCGGGGACATAGAGCAAGGGTGCTCGAACCTCGAAACAATTCTCCTGTGTTTGTGATTGCTCATCTCTCTCTCACTAGTGTTTAAATATCTTGCATGCTTATATTATTTATCTCTTTATATGCTTGATATATTTGTGCTTAATTGATATATGCTTGGGATTGTGTGCTCACACTTGTATTCAATCAAGAAAGCTATAGTGGCACCTCAACTCTTAATTTAGAGGAATCTTGAGGAGATAGTTCAGAGCCTTTCACCGGGAATTCAGCTACACTCTTGTGTTATACTTTGTGTGTTTGCTTAATAGCCTTAATTTACATAAATAGTTTTTAATTCCGCATCATTTGCATTAGATTAGCTAGTACACCTATTCACCCCCTCTAGGTGTATTTCAATTGATATCAGAGCTTGGTGCTCTTGTTTGGGTCTAACAACCTTGAGTTAAAGATCCTACTTTTAGCTAATCACAATATTTGTACACATACATGAATTTCATGACACCTCTCATGTTTGATATTCTTAACATCCAAACTTGAAAAGTTAAAATGTCAATGTACCTCAAAGCCCTAGGAATTCATGTTTATTTTGCCACTATTAAAGATTTTTTTGTTTAAATGGCAAACATATGAGGCTAACACAAAATCCATCCATACTTTAAAATCTACCCTAAATGATGAATATTTATCTTGGGTTTCTAACTTTAATTCGACTTTTGTAGTATGGAACACACTTGTCTTCCTAGATGAATAAAAGCAATACTATATGGGGAGTGACTCGGATGATGGAAGTGATACTTCCAACATATGCTACATGGTCCAAGGAGATGACCCCTTGAGATAAATTCTGAATCCGAGGAAGAAAAAGATATTGAGATGCCTTATGATGAGCTTGCATCTTTTTGTCAAAAACTTCTTGAAAAATATGATTTATTAAAAATTGTAAATGATAAGTTAAAAAAAGAAAACACTTCTTTGTTAAAAGAAAATAATTCTTTTAAAAATAAATTTGAATATGTTTCAAAAGAAAATAATTTTTGAAAAAGGGGAATATTTTCTTGTCTTCAAAATTAAATGATATTTGTGAAGGAAATAATTCATTGAAAAATAAAATTATTTTGGTGGAAAAAGAAAAAGTATTGTTTTGGAAGAAAATAACTCTTTGAAAAGGAAAGTTATTTTAAAAGAAAAAGAAAATATTTCTAAAAAGAAAAAGATTGTTGATTCTCATGCTCATGTCTCTTCTTTCAAAATTAATAATGATATTTGTATTATGAAGAAGAATATTGATTGTTTGGGCTCCACTTTGAGCTAATGTGCATTTAATCACTCTCAATTGGAATTCATATTTCGCAAGAAATAAATTCCACATGTTCATACACAAACCCCACAGCATACATATGCACACCATACTCATACCACTCATATGCATGCTAGAGTGTACAAATGTATACATTGCCGCAAAGGCCATTCAGTAAAGTTTTATTTTGATAAAATAAATCATATAAATTTTACAAATAAAAATGTTTGGGTTCCTTATGATGCTAACCCCCGCGGACTTAAAAAGAAATGGGTACCAAAATCTCCACCTCTTGTGTTTGATGTAGGTGTGAGCTCTCACATGATGTGAGAGGTATGTTGCTTTGGTGGTAGATGCATGAGCAAGATACATACCAAATTGATGCATCACTGTCAAGGATGATTGGTGGGAGGACCACCATGGTTACATTGGTTTTTGGTAACTCTCTTTAACTCCTATTTTAGTTTACATGCTTTTACATAGATAATTATTTTTGGCATGTTGTGGTTTTATTGTTCATTTGTTAAATGCAATGTTTTTAGATATGTGATATGCATAGATAGTCTTTGAGATACACCCATATTTATATGGATTCATATTTTTTGTTTTCTCACTAGAGTTTAGCTATTGTGTATATCTTAGTTTTAAAACACGTGCATTTAGCCTAATGATCATGATTGTTTTGTACTTCATGTGGTGAATACTTGTTTAGATGTAGTTTTCATTAAAATTTGTGTTTATACTTGTACAAATAGTGAGCTACACTTGATTATTATATGTTTGTACTTCATTACTCATTTGTACTCATTACATGTACATGTATAATCTAGTTTTGATGATTCTTTCATTTATACTTATTTTCCCTATTTTTGTACATGTTTTGCTTCATGTATATGTATTTTTTTCTAAAACTAATAAATATAAATGTATACCCTTGAGTCACTTGCCTTCATACAAATTTCTATTATGGACTAGTTTATGTTTGGGATATATATGTATATTTTTAGTTTTGACAGAACATACATATACCTTATAGTTTGTTTAATTTTAATGAAAAATAAATTTTTATGATTTTCATACGTTTTGATGTTTTGAGCTTTATTTCTTATTTTCATGAATATGCTATTCACATTTCTTTAGTTTACTCATGACTTTATTTTCATGAGCATTTATGAGCTTTATAGGTTTCGAGCGTCAACTCTTGTGTATTTAGCATCCTTTACGGGATATATGATTTGTTTTCATGTTTGAAGAATGTTTAACTAGTTTTTTAAAAATTACTTTAAACTAGTTATTTATTCTTTAATTGGTAGAGTTTTCAAACTATACTAAAATATTTTTAAATCATGATTTTTGAAAACCCTACCTTCTAAGGGCGATTTGATGGGAGACCATACCTTGTGTACCTTATTGAACAGCCTTTTAAATATGTGCATGATAAGGGTAATAGTTATGAGTTATACACATGATTTTCATGATAATTAATTTTTGCATACTTATACTTGCTTTCTATATATGTATGCTTCAAATTTCAATTGGTGTTTTCATACATATATTTATATGATTTGATTGTACTTATTTTACAATGTCTTTATATTTTTAAAACACTAATTATGTTTATGCTATACTTAACTTAATTATAAAATGTTAATTGATATCTTTACAAGCTTATGCATTGATTTCAATTGGTATTTCAATTGGTATTTCAATTGCTAATCATTTCAATTCATATTTCAATTGGTATTTCAATGGTATTTTATTTGGTATCAAAATGTACTTCATGTTTCACTTTCAATTGGTATAAAAATCTACTATTGATATCTTAAAATTTTGTTTATTTATAAGTGATACTAACATTTATTTTGTATTATTTAATTTCATTGGTATCAAAATTTATTTTGTTGACTTTAAGAAATTTCAAAATTTTGTTTAAAAAAAAAAGATGGTTTCAAAATTAGTTGATATGTTTTGCCTATATGCAAGGGGAGCTTAACATCTCCTCTATATATAGATTCATGTTGAAGTGTATTACACATATAGTAGAGCTTGACCTCTCTTTTTTATGTGGTACACGTGTGTAGAGGGAGCTCAACATCTCCATTTATATATTGTTTATTATGCTTTACATGGTTAGGGTCTAGTCATCCCTTCTCCATGTAATGCATGTATGCAAGAGGAGCTAACTTTACGTCTCTCCTCTTCATGAATGTATATCACATATACATCTTTACTGTTTGATTGTCCTCACCCCTTTGTTGATGAATTGACAAAAAGGGAGAAGAATTTAGTGAGTTTATATATGCATGCTAAATATTGGTATTTATGCATATATGTTTGTGTTTAATTTATGTGCTTTTATTAAATATCCTTATTATTTATGCTATGCATGAGTCAAGGGGGAGCTTCTATGAAGCTTATCTTTAATCCATGCATATATAAATCCATAAGTTTTGTCATCATCAAAAAGAGGGAGATTGTTGGCCCAAAAGCCCATCACTCTAGTTTTGATAATGATTAACTCATGTAGTTATAGTACTAATGATCATGTGTTTATATAGTTTCAGATATTTGATCAAGATCTTAGCAGGTGTTTAACTTTAACAAAAAGATTCGAAGTCAAAGTTTTGAAGCTAGCACGTGTTGATTCAAGAGCTCGCGCATCAAAGATCGCATCAAGTACTCAAGAGGAGTCTAGCTCTTTGGATCAAGGTTTGGACCAAGTCATGAAGGAGAAGAAGATTTTCAAAAGAAGATTTTCGTGAAGACTTGTGTTATGTTTATAAGTATTAAGATTTTATGTTTTAGATAAAATGTAAAGGATAGATTAGTCGTGGATTGCTCAAGCTCATATACACACACACAAAATTTATATGTGTTTTTCATAAAATAGTTTTAGTTTTTGAAAATATCGTTTCGGTTTTGAGCTTCAAAGTATACATCTTTATGTTTCATGATTAGATTCCATCAAAACAAGTTTATGTGGTTTAGATGTGTTTTAAATTTCATCTATACATATTGTTAATTCAAATGTTTAGAAAAACTTATTTGATATTTCTATATAATGTGTTTGAGTTTTGTATTTATCAAAACTTATTTTAGAGCTTGTCAAAAGTATAGATATTTCATCTTATATGTGTATTGGATCATATCCATACACACTAAGCTTTAAAAGTGTTTAAAATATCTTGTTTTTGTATTTAAAGAAGTTTTACAAAAATCATTTTTCAAATTGAAGATTGCTTTTGAAAAATACGAATTTTTGTTTAAAGCTAAATCATAAAAATGGTTCAAAAAGTTTGTAATATGTGTTGATTTTAGATCACACATATTTGTACTTCAAAGTATTTCAATGAACTTGTTTTTGTCGATTTTATGTGATTTTATGGGATTTTATGAGAGTTAATAAGATCAACATTTAATCCCCAAAATTTCCTGACCCGATCTTCTGGCGGTCGACCGACTGGTTGATCGAGCCAGAAGCTGGTCGACCAGGCGGTCGACCGATGTTCACAGAAACATGCACGGGCCTTAACTTGAGGGCCGATCGACTGGGCAATCGACCGATCTAGAGAGTTCACTCTCTGGATCTGACCCCGTTCGACTGAGCGGTCGACTGGCCAGAGAGCTTTGCTCACTGGATCTTGCCTCGATCGACTGGTCGGTCGACCGACAGGTCATTTGGCCTGCAGATTTGACCCCAACGGCTATATTTTTAAACTCTATAAAAGGAGACTGTTTGGCTTGTTTTTCACAAGATTTGAAGAGGGTTTTTAAGCCAGCTTTTTTTACGTTTCTCAGAGGTTTTCCAACAAGTTTTAGAGCTTAATTATATATCAAAAGGAGTGTTTACAAGAGTGATTCTCTTGTGTTTTCCAAAAGAATTTCTTGAGTTTTTTCTCTACAAATCTATCCTAGTTTTTCTCACAAAGCTTGAGTTTTCCATTGCCATATCTATCATATAGGAGCTTTGTTGTGAGAGTATTTTTGGTGATCAAAGTGTAGAGATCACCAAGTGTTCATCTTTGTATTTGAAGAGGCGAACTTGCGGGTTCATGTTGTGACGAGTTCTTGTGGGAGATCGGTGTAGAGGTGCGGCCTCAGCAAGCTAGTGTGCTTGCGTGTGTTGTTCTTGCGGGAACAAGAGAGGGACTTGTGAGTCCAAGAGTTCTAGTGTAAACTCGTTGTAGGTGTTACGGCACCAAGTGATCTTGCGGGATCGATTCTAGTGGAAATCCTTTATAGTATTGAAGGCGGGGACGTAGAGCAAGGGTGCTCGAACCTCGAAACAATTCTCTCGTGTTTGCGATTGCTCGTCTCTCTCTCTCACTAGTATTTATATATCTTGCATGCTTATATGTTTATCTCTTTAATGCTTGATATACTTATGCTTAATTGATATATGCTTGGGATTGTGTGCTCACACTAGTATTCTACCAAGAGAGCCATAATGGCACCTCAACTTTTAATCTAGAGGAATCTTGAGGAGATAGTCCAGAGCCCTTCACCAAAAATTCGGCTACACTCTCGTGTTATATTTTGTGTGTTAGCTTAATAGCCATAATTTTCATAAATAGTTTTTAATTCTGCATCATTTGCGTTAGATTAGCTAGTACACTTATTAACCCCCCTCTAGGTGTATTTCATCTTTCTCTTTTTGATGATGACAAAACTCAGGGAGTTATATATGCATGGATTAAAAATAACCTTCATAGAAGCTCTCCCTTAACTCATGTACAGTAATAAACAATAAGGATATTCAATAAAAGCACATAAATTAAACAAAACATATATGCATAAGTACAAATATTAAGCATGCATATATAAACTCACTAAATTCTTCTCCCCTTTTTTGTCAATTAATTAACAAAGGGGTGAAGTAATCAAACAACAAAGATGTATATGCAATATACATTCATGAAGAGAAGAGACGTTAAGTTAGCTCCCCCTGCATACATGCATTACATGGAGAAGGGATGACTAGACCCTAACCCATATAAAGCATAATATATGATGTATAAACGGAGATGTTAAGCTCTCCCTACACACGTGTACTACATAACGAAGAGAGGTCAAACTCCTCAATATGAAAAGTACACTTAACATGAATCTATATATAGAGGAAATGTTAAGCTCCCCTTGCATATAGACAATATATATCAACAAATTTGAAACCACTTATAAACAAATTTTGAAATTTCTTGAAGTCAACAAAATAAATTATGATACCAATGAAATCAAATAGTAGTTAAAAAATAAATGTTGGTATCACTTGCAGAGAAAAAAATTTTAAGATATCAATATTAGATTTTGATACCAATTGAAGGTGAAACATGAAGTATATTTTGATACCAAATAAATATCAATTGAAATCAATGTATAAACTTGTAAAGAAACCAATTAACATTTCAAATAAAATCAAGCTTAATATAAACATAATTTGTGCTTTGAAAATATAAAGACATTAAAAATAAGCACAATCAAATCATATATATGTATGTATGAAAATAAAAATACCAATTAAAATTTGAAACATACATAAGAAAACAAATATAAATATGAAATAACATGAAGATCGTGTGTATAACTCATAACTACCACCCTATTCGTGCACATGATAAAAGATGTTCAATAAGGGTATGCAAGGCATGATCGCCCAACCATCCGCCCTTAGAAGGTAGGGGTTTTCAAAAATGTGATTTGAAAATATATTAAATAGTTTGAAAATTGTTCGGTACGGAAAAGAGATTTTGCCGTAAAATTTCCTTGAATCAGTTGAAAGATTACAACAAAACAATATTCCGACTACAAGGGAGGGAGGATGCTTGAATCTTCCCTTTGTTTAAATCTGGGTTCTTCGTGTGGCGATGGAGAGTGAATCTTGTTCTCCGTTGACCAGATGACCGTCCTGGACCGTCGGGGGTCTTCTCTTCGGCCGGTAGGGGAGTAACTCAGCTCCGGCTACCAAACTCTCAAAGAGGAGGTAGGCGAAGATAGGCTAGTACTCAGTAAGCCTGTTGAAGAATCTCTTCTCTCTCGGTCGTTGACGTCGGGCTTCTCTCTCTCGATGCCTTGATCTTCTGACCCTCTGGATTCAAAAATGCCGACCTTAATTGATCACTCGACCTTCTTCTCCCCCTGAATCCAAATCTTCGACCTTTCCTTCATAGCCAACAGGGCTATTTATAGGGGTCTTAGGGGGTGATCGTGCCCCCCTAAAAATGCGCCTGAATGAGGGCCGTTACCCGCGATACGCGCGGTAACTGACTCCCCACGATCTGGGCGGTTGCAACTGAGACGCGGATTTCAGACTAAACGCGCCTTGATGCTGAGACGCGGGCTTCAGGCCGGACGCGCCTTGGATGCTGAGACGCGAGCTTCAGTCCCTTGCGTCTTGGATGCTGAGACGCGGGCTTCGGGCCGACGCGCTTTGATGTTTAAGACGCGGGCTTCAGGCCGACGCGTCTTGAAGTTGAGACGCGGGCTTCAGGCCGACGCGTCTTGAAGTTGAGACGCGGGCTTCAGGCCGACGCGTCTTGAAGTTGAGACGCGGGCTTCAATCCTTTGCGTCTTTGAGACTGCTTCTTTGGTGGCTTGCCTGGTTAGTCATTTTTAGACAGCCTACAGAACCCCCTCCAAAGTTTCCGATATTCCGCAGTTGAATGGGACGGATTTCGGAATACTTTGGACTTAAACCGCGTTTGCCTTTGTGACCGGACTGTTGATGCTTCGGGTTTGACCTTATCCGAATTTGGTCTTCGTGAGTGTACTGTTGAACTCTTAGAAGCCATCAGAGTCGATCGTGTTGAGTGTCTAGATACACAGCCTAGACCTCCCCAATTGCTTTTTAGTCTGTCACGGGTGCGTTTTTGGCTAGGAGTAGTTGGTTGTCTGTTGGCGTCAGTGTACTGTTGAACTGTCTTGCAGACGCATGAAACTGGACGCAGGCTCCTTTTTGAAAGCAGACGCAGGAGACTGGACGCAGGCTCCTTTTTGAAAGCAGACGCAAGAGACTGGACGCAGGCTTCTTTTTGAAAAGTAGAAGCCACTTTGAAGACGCAGCGTCTATAGGGTAGACGCGATGTTGGTCAGACGCGAACTCCTTAGAAGGGACGCGACCTTCAGAAAGCATTCTTGGAGATGCTGACGGGGCATGTCCGGTGCGTTTTCTGGGCGCGAACTTTACGCTGTCATGATGACGCCGCCAGCTGGCCTGGGGAAACGGCGAAATTTCACCTTTTGGCGCGCGGATCTTGCGGTTCATTAAATGAACTGCTCCACGTGTCGGCTTCTGATTCGCGGCGGGGTTGCGACGCATGATCTTCGTCACCGGCAGTGATTTTGTTACACGCGCCAAGCGACGGTTCGCTGCAGCGTCCCTTGGGTCACGCGCCGCGTATCTCTGCGTATCCCCGTGCCTATAAAAGGCAACTGTTTGGAGAACTTCCTCTTCTTCTCCGCATTCGCTTACTCTGAGAATTTTAGAAAAGAACTCTCTTCCTCTGTTCCTTTTTCTAGCTTCAGACCAAACTCGCCATGGCACCAAAGACCAAGCCGACCGCCTCCTCCTCAAAGGCGACCACCACCGAGGCCCGGAGGGGCGTCTCCTCCTCTGCGCAGGACTTCGTCCTCCAAGGCCTCCAAGGTAGTATGCCTTAGGCAGAACTGACCCTTAAGGACTTTAAACCATTAAAAGCGTGTTTGATTCCCCAGACGCAGTCTTTGGGATGATAACCGGGGCGCGGATTAGATAATCTGACACCCAAGAGCCCTGTGCTTCGGGTCCTTCACTTAGAATTTCTCTAACTGTGAAGGTCTCTGGACGCAGCTTTGCAGAACGCAGATTTGATCTTCGCGTTCTGTGTCATCAGGCGCCAATTTGATGAATCTGGCGTCTGAGTCCAAGTGCTTTGAATTTTTACAAGTCTTGGTTTGCAGAACGCGGATTTGATCCTTGCGTTCTGTGTCATCAGACGCCAATTTGATGAATCTGGCGTCTGAGTCCAAGTACTTTGAAATTCCACAAGTCTTGGTTTGCAGAACGCGGATTTGATCCTTGCGTTCTGTGTCATCAGGCGCCAATTTGATTAATCTGGCGTCTGAGTCCAAGTACTTTGAAATTCCACAAGTCTTGGTTTGCAGAACGCGGATTTGATCCTTGCGTTCTGTGTCATCAGGCGCCAATTTGATGAATCTGGCGTCTGAGTCCAAGTACTTTGAAATTCCACAAGTCTTGGTTTGCAGAACGCGGATTTGATCCTTGCGTTTCTGTGCCATCAGGCGCCAATTTGATGAATCTGGCGTCTGAGTCCAAGTACTTGGAATTTCATAATTGGCTTCAATCTTTGCGTTGTGCTTCTTGACGCAGATTTGCGGGTCTGGACGCGGATTTGATGATTCCTGCGTCCAGTATCTTTTCTGCGTTTGGACGCAGAACACTTAGTAAACTTTTGGTAAAGCATCTGACTTAAGTGTCTTCATCTTTTTGCAGCGCCGCAACCTGCTACTTCACTCCCCAAGATACGCCATTTTGGGCATGTAGGTGGAGCTGACCGGAACCTGACCTTTGTGCTGCAAAGGACTGCCCCTGTGACTGCCGACCAGTCGCCGGCTCGTGAGAAGAAGCTCTCGAATGTCGAGATGAGGACTCTTCGAGTGCTGATGACCGATGCAGCATTCGTCACGGATGACGGCATCCAGCTGAAGAAGCCCGCCTTCTTCTTCGGGGATCGTATCCACGATGGCGGCCATCGCGTGCACGAAGGGACTTACACATGGCTCCGTCAAATAGGGGGCCGAAGGTTCTTTCTCCCGGCCATGGATAGGATGTACCCTATGTTCTATTACCAGCATATGTCCGTCCCGCGGAAGATGGAGTTTGACCTCGCTCGATATGCTCCTGAGGTTACTCTTGGCGATCTGGGCTCCCACCACCAAGTGCACCGTCATGACGGCCATGACGAGTCGGTTATCGGCCTTTTCCCTGGATCGCGCAAGAGGGAGATCCCGTCTGGAGAGATACCGCACATTGGCTCCACCTTCCTCAACATGTTCATGGCAGCGGAGGGTGACTATCCAGTTGCGTTCCGTGCATATGGGTGGATCTATTCCCCAGCGAATTACTGGTGGGGCAGGATGGTTGGCTTTGTCCTTACCGAGCTCGGGGATTTGCTGAAGCGTGTAGGACTGTACTCGGCGGTCAGGGCCGTACAGTGGGGGATCCCTCAAAGTTCTCAAAACTTCTTTGGGATCCTAGAACGTTATAATCCCTTGACGGGGACGTTCTTTACTCCAGTCGGGGAGATGGGCCTTGCCTTACACGAGATGCACGAGGTCTCAGGACTGGTAACAGGGGACATGCCCTATGAAGAATATGTCCCGACTGCCGTGGAGCTTCGCTACGTGAAGGAGGAGTTTCCCCTCATATATGAGACCTACTGGGAAGTGCTATGTCACTTCCATATCTGCGGTCAGCTCACCAAATGGCGGTCGCAGGGGGTCACGTACCTGTCTTGGGCCAGTTATTTGTTCAACAATGTGAACACCAAAGACCACTTGATCACCCGATTGACGCCCAGCTCTGATAGGGAGATCGAAGACCGGATTGATCAGATGTCCGAGAAATTCTACACCACAGAGTCGAACGAAGATGGTTTCGACCCTGACTTGGTTTTCGAAAGCTTCCACCACCAAGCCCGGACTCCTATCTCCGATCGGGCGCTGCTGGCAGGCTTTCTGATGCTGTGGCTAAAGCGTTGTGTGGTGCCCACGCTGCCACATGAAGTTATAGTTGCCGACGTGGTGTACCCGGCGGTGCTTCTGGCCCATGGCAACCCTATAGCTCTTCTCCCGGCCGTGGTGGCTGGTATTCAGAGCGGGCTGCGGGCGCTGGCTAAAAGCTTTTGTGAGCCGCCAAAAACTGTGGATTCCGAGGGAAAGCCGCTCACGGACGCAGAGGGGAATCCAGTGGTGAAGCGTCCCAATCCTCGGGTTGAGCTGCCTTACACATACCTTATGGCCTGGTATGTGATGCACTGCCCCTCTTTGATGACGGCGGTGCGTTGGAAGGAGGACTCCGTCCCCTTCATACAGCGATTGGAGGGTTCGAGGTGGCAGGATCCTTACATATATTATATCCGGAAGCGTCTTTCAGCCCCGGCAAACTATCAGCTCAATCGTTGCCTCCTCCAGATCCCTGGTGCATCCTACGGCGATCTACTTGTCGATTCCGCAGGCCCTGATGATTTCACGAGGTTATCCCAGGGAGCCTTCTGGTGGTTGCTCAATATTCGGCCCGGGTATATGCTTTTCCGACAAGGGACATCATGCACCATTGAGCCATACATGCCGAATCGCTTCGCTCGACAGTTCGGCTATGACCAGCTCTATATCGGGAATCCAAATGCTTATCTCGCCTTCGAAGGGAACTTGTTCGAGGGTGCTCGGGCCTGGTACTATAGTGTGGCTGGAGGGACAGGAACAACCTTCCGTCTACCTCTTGAAGCGCCCAAGTGCCAGATGAGTCTAAGCTATTGTACTTGGTACTCCCAAGCCGTCCAGACACCAGACTTTCTTCCGGCATCTTCATGTATCGAGAGCATCAATGCAAGCCTCGAGACAAGGACAGAGTCTGGTAAACCAACGAGACTCGTAGAGCAGTACCGGAAAGTCTGTAAGGAGGTCGGGAGAAGGACGAGGAGGGAGCCACGAGCTACAGAGCCACGACCGCCAAGGGCAGAGCCACGAGCGAAGAATGAGCCGTCAGTAACGAGGGCGGAGCCATCAGAGACGAGAGAGGAGCCTCCAGCAACGAGGGCGGAGCCACCAGCAAAGAGGTCTAAGCAGTTGGCGAGTAAGCGTCATCACCGCTCTACTTCTGTTATTGAGCCTGCCCCGAAGAAGGTTAGGAGGGACTTGGCGGCTGAAGTCTCTCAATCCGGAGCTATCTCTGCCGGAGTTGAGGCTCCTCCTGAAGACGTCGTCAGAGTTGAGGAACCTTCGGAAGAGGAGGATTTCCCCCCTTTAACTCGTGCTCCTAAGTCGCACCGCGAGGCTGTGGAGGAAGGGGAGTTCATCGAACAACCCGTTATTGCTGCTGATGCCGAATCCCCGGAGATTGACATAATGGGCGATGAAGATGTTGAACTTCCGGAAACCTCAGCTCAGCTCAAACCTCCTTCTGCTCATGAAGGGAGAGATGAGGCACAGCAGTTGGGGTCTCCAGGCGTCTTCATCTCTAGTTCCAGGGCCGTCGACCCTAGTCCTACTACTGGGGTGATTGGAGGCAAGGCTCCGATTACGGAGCTTCCTGAGCTGTCGTCTTCTTCGCTCTCAGGGGAAAGCCTCTTTGAGGACAAAGTCGACTATAGCGAGGAACCCGCTCCTCCTGATCAAAGCAAGTTCTTCCATGTCTCAGAGGAGGAAATGTATGTGGGCGAGTCATCATCTGCACCACCAGTGGCGGCTATTCCTGTTGAAGGTACCCTTTCCACCTCCTGTCCAATTTTTCTTTACATGTTGAAGAAGATGTCTTGACATTCTTCATTTTATATTGCAGGGCCAACCGGAAATGCCGAGGCTACAACCTCCTCGCATATTGAGGAGATGGTGAGAGAGTTGACTCGGCCACAGGGAATTGAGACCTCAGCTGCTGAGATGCCCTCAGAGGGGGCAGCTGCTGGTACTGGGGAGCCTTCCACTCTACCAGAGGAGGAAGCCACTACTGAGGTCAAGAAGGCTCGGGTGGAGGGTCCAATGGCAGGTCCACTCCCAGGAGATTGCACAGCCCAAGCTTCAAATGAAGCTTCTGAGGAAATCGTGCTTGCCACTCCATCATTGGTCGCGGAAGTTCCAGCAGGGATAGCACCTCCGGAAGCACCAGTGGCTGGTTCCGCTCTTGCCGTATCGGCGGTTAGCATGACTTCTGCGCAAAAAGAGCCGGCCTACACCCCTTCTTCCGAGATAGAAAGGGGGTCGGGGAGCGTTCCGGGTGATGACAGCATGGACTTCCTGACGCGCAGTACGGTGCGGCAGTTCTTTGAAGCGATGCGATCGTGCATCGACTTTATCCTTTCTGGGCGTCGTTCTTTTGACTTTGCCCGGAGATTTCTCGGGAATGTGGCCGAGAACATCGAGCTAGTCGGGGGCCTTCCTCTTGCTCAGGCATGTATGCGGGTGGTGGATCAGTTGGAGAGTGACCTGAAAGAGCTGAAGTCTTTAGACGAAGCTGACTCCCTCCACGAAACCCAAGTCATCCTGGATAGCCTCCTTTCTGCCCAAAGGCAAGAGCGACAGGAAGTGGAAGTACAAATTGCCGAAGAGGTCAGCAACCTTGAGCGTTCCCAGGCTGAATGCCAAAGGCTGATTGAAGACTCAGGGGATACTGAGCTTATCATGCAGAACACAGAGCTTGCTATTACCAACGCTCGGGCTGCCATTGCTAAGGCCAAAGCCATGCTAGCTGTCAATGAAGAGAAGCTCGTCGCCCTCCAGAAGAAGCTAGAGGAGCAGAAGGCTGCAAGGGTACGGGCTGAAGAGAGCCAGTCTGTTCATCTCTCCAGATTGGAGACTTTGCGAGCCCAGCTGGCTGAAAAACCCTGCCTATCTGAAGAGGAGCTGCGGGTCCAGGCGATGATGGAGGCTGAGAAGGCACGTCAGCATGAGATGCATCGTCTCAGGGAGCGCATCCGTTCCCTACCAGATCGAGATTTTTAGCCTTCTCCTCCTTTTTTTGTAACGCTCAATCTTATTTGTATAAGAGAGCGTTTTTGTATCACTTTCATATTTTTGGATATAAATAAAAGTGACACCCTCCTTTTTACTTCTTTTGTCTCGAACTCTTTGCCTTTGGTTGGACATGTAGGAGCAAGGAAGTCTTTTGATCTTTATCAAAATTATAATCATAATCTTAATAAGTCAAAAGTATTGAGGAAAGATCTTGTTCCAAGAACTTTCATGACACTGTCAGAGGTGTAAGCTTAACTTGACAGAGGTGATTTTTGGTGGACCTGCCACTTTGTGGAAGAAAGTGACAGGTGGAGTTCGTACCCCCAGGAAAGATGAACTTTTATCAAGGATTTGTGCTTAACTTGATTTCAGATCAGCTGGGGATGTTGATGGAAACATTGTTTATTGGTGTAATGTTAACCAACAATGCCTCCAAAATGAATTCGATATTCTGTCGGGGAGAATATCAAATGAAACTAGACTCGCGGGGGAATCTAGGGAAGTCCTTACCGTTAGAGGTGTGATATTAACTTAACGGGTTGGAAATAGTCTTGTCAGAAGTGTAATGTTAACTTGACAAGGACATGAGTTAGAGGTGTGATATTAACTTAACTCATCGACATCTCAGTTTTATAAGGGAAAACTGAGGGTGTCACTGTCATAGGTGTGATGTTTAACTTAACAGTGAGGGTAATGCTAGAGGTGTAATGTTGAACTTGGCATTAGTCGTCTCGGCCTGAAGAAGTCGAGGAAAGGTCATAGCCATAGGTGTATTGTTGAACTTAGCAATGACTCGGATGCTAGAAGTGTAGTGTTAACTTGGCATCGTTCGTCTCGGCTTAAGGAAGTCGAGGAAAGGTCATAGCCATAGGTGTATTGTTGAACTTAGCAATGACTCAGATGCTAGAAGTGTAGTGTTAACTTGGCATCGTCCATTTCAGCTTCGATATGGAAGTCTGAAGAAAGGGTGACTGTCAGAGGTGTAATATTAACTTGACGGGCACCTGATATACTGCTTAGAGGTGTAATGTTAACTTAAACAGTAGTTTGTCAGAGGTGTGATATTAACTTGACAAGAATTGGCTCTTGATAGGAGCAATTTGAGGACCTGTCATTCTATTGATGAGAATTGACAAGTGGAATTTGAAATGCCAGAGGTATAGTGTTAACTTGGCAATTTTGAAGTTTGCTGCTCTATGTAGAGGTGACAAGCGGGGCTTGTACTCGACAAGGAGTATTCATTACCAGAGGTATAGTGTTTAACGTAGTAATGTTTGCATTTTGTGGTCCTACCATTCTATGGATGAGAATTGGTAAGAGATTTTGGAGGAGAGAGAGTGGAATCAGGTCCACTTAGGATTTTTAGCAAACCCTCAGCTGTCAACGGATTTGAGGTGCCTTTACCAACTACCGTTTGAGTTGGGCTAGCCATGCTATTCCCCTCAGCATGATGAGTTGTTGAGGATTTATGTTGGGCTTAAATGCCAACGTTTTCCTCTATCCTTAGCCGTCGAAGGCGTCGGATGTTTGATCAGAGGTGTGGTTTTAACTTGATCGGCAGGATTTTTAGCAAACCCTCAGCTATCAACGGATTTGAGATGCCTTTACCAACTACCGTTTGAGTTGGGCTAGTCATGCTATTTCCCTCAGCATGATGAGTTGTCGAGGATTTATGTTGGGCTTAAATGCCAACATTTTTCCTCTATCCTTAGCCGTCGGAGGCGTTGGATGTTTTTCCGATCAGAGGTGTATTTTTAACTTGATCAACAGAAGAACACCATCTAGGGATAGTATTTCTTCAGGAATTTGCCATTGATTGGCATCATGAGTGTATCGCCATTAGAGGTTATGAGACGATACGATCCATTCGAGTAGACCGACTCTACTACAAATGGTCCTTCCCATTTGGGTTGGAATTTTCCCTTCGTCTTGTGCGTCATGACCATGGGTCTCCGGACGGCTAAGACAAGGTCGCCTTTCTTGAAAGTTCGCGTCTTGACTTTCTTGTTGAAGGCTCTGGTAATGCGAGCTTGGTAAAGCTCGATCTGCTGCTGGGCCTGCAGACGCTTGTCGTCTAAGGCTTCCAGTTCTTGGAGTCGCTGTCGATGCTTCTCCTCTGTCGTCATCTCGGCGGTCAGGGCGACGCGTAGAGATGGAATTTGAATTTCCAGTGGGAGCACGGCTTCACATCCGTATACCAAGGAAAATGGCGTGGCTTTAGTTGGGGTTCGCACGGTCGTGCGATATGCCCATAAGCATTCACCCAGCTTATCGTCCCAGTCTCGTTGACTTTTCGAGACGAATTTCTTAAGAAGCTTGCCAATAGTCTTATTGAAAGCTTCCGCGAGGCCGTTGGCGGGAGGATAGTATGCCGTTGAAGACACACTCTGGATTCTGAACTTGGCACAGAATCTCTGGAAAGCCTGGCTGATGAACTGGGGTCCATTGTCATGGACGATCCGCCGAGGCACACCAAAGCGATAGATAACGTGATGTTTCACGAACTTGATCACGTTAGACGATTTTACCTCTTTTAGAGGAACAGCTTCGGCCCACTTGGAGAAGTAATCGGTTATTGCTAGAATGAACCGATGTCCTTTCGACGATGGTGGGCTGATGGGGCCAACCACGTCCATCCCCACATTTCGAACGGCCAAGTAGAGGTCGTAGAGTGGAGGTACCCTGGTGCCTGATGGATGAAATCGCCATGTATTTGACAGGCGTGACATCTCTTAGCGAGGGAGATGGCGTCGGCGACCATCTTGGGCCAGTAGTACCCCAATCTTTGGAGTCTGTTTGCCAGCTTCGGACCAGGTTGATGAGCTCCACATGTGCCATCGTGGGCTTCTTTCAACATTTCGCGGGCCTCTTTTGATGAGAGGCACCGGAGTAGGATCCCGTCATGCGATCGACGATAGAGTGTTCGCGTGATCGCATTATAGTAGAATTTGGGGGCTTTCCTCCGAATGGCGGCCGCCTCTTTGGTGTCTTCAGGCAGGATGCCGTATAAGACATAATCAATATAGGGAATCGCCAGTCTTTAAGCTCTGGATCGGTTGACACTTCAAGTGTCTCTTTACCGCGACGATCTCCTGTTGACCCTGGGTAGTCTCCGGGGGGGATTTTTGGACAGTATAGGTCGTGGCTATAGACGAATACTTTCTCCATTGCTCCAGCTGGGAGAGCTAGGGAAGCTGCGAGAGATGCGAGGGCATCTGCATGCGCATTTTGGCTTCGCGGCACATGGTCGATGTAGAAGTTTGAAAACTTCTCCGCCATGTGGATTGTCGCGTCGTAGTAGGGTACTAGATCTTCATGTCTGACCTCATACTCTCCGCGAACTTGGCTGACGATGAGTTTGGAGTCACCGTATGCCTCGAGATTTTTAACGCCAATCTCATCGGCGAATTGCATCCCAATCAGGAGAGCGTTGTATTCCGCCACATTGTTGGAACAGGGTTCGGTTAACGAGATAGCCCGGGGGATCACGTAGTTTTGTGGGGAGACGAGTACTACTCCTACCCCCGCTACTGTGTGTCCCTTTGGGCTTGCCCTTGATGCACCATCGAAGAAAAGTTGCCATACTTGTCCTTCGAATGTTGCCTGAGTCAGGCATACTTCAGCGACCTCATCTGGGAGATCCTCATAAAGTTTGGCTGCCCTCGGATCTGGGTGTTCAGCTAAGAAGTCCGCCACCGCTTGTCCTTTAATGGCCTTCTGTGGCAGGAAGTGCATCTCATATTGAGAGAGCAATATAGCCCATTTTGCCAGCCGGCCATTCAATGATGAAGGCTTTGTCATAAGCAACCTCAGGGGGTTGACTTTTGATATGACATTTATAGTTTGGCCTACCAGATAATGTCGCATTTTCTGAATAGCGAACACCAAGGCCAAACACTCCTTCTCGATCGGGTTGTATCGATGTTCGGCCCCGATCATCGTTCTACTGAGGTAGTAGATTGCTTGTTCTCGTCCTTGGTCATCATTCTGAGCTAGTAGAGCTCCCAAAGAATGATCCATCGATCGGACGTACACCAGGAAGGGTTTTCCGGATACCGGAGCTGCAAGTACTGGTGGTTGGGTGAGGTATCGTTTGATCTCCTCGAATGCTTGCTGGCAAGCGTCGTCCCATATGAACGAGACTCCCTTCTTCATCAGCTTAGCGAAGGGTTGGCATCTCCCAGAGAGATTTGAAATGAATCTGCGGATGTACGCCAATCGTCCTTGCAATCCTCTGAGCTCCTTGAGGCTTCTGGGGGGTTGCATCTCTTGGATAGCACGGACTTTCTCCGGATCCAAATGGATTCCTGTGGAAGTTACAACAAACCCTAGGAACTTGCCGCTGGCTACCCCCAGGAAGGACTTGGTGGGATTCATCTTCAATTGATGAGCCCGCATGATGTCGAAGACCATCTTCAGATCAGCTATGTGATCTCCTTTAATGCGACTTTTCACCGCGATGTCGTCGACATAACATTCCACCGTTTTGCGTATCTGCTGATGGAAAATGGTATTCATGGCCCTTTGGTATGTTGCCCCTGCATTCTTTAGACCGAAGGGCATGACGGTGTAGCAGTATACTCCTAGAGGTGTCCTGAAGGAGGTATGCTTTTCATCGTCAGGGTACATCTTGATTTGATTGTATCCTGAGAATCCGTCCATGAAGGACATTCGCTCGAATCCGCAGGTATTGTCAATCATGACATCTGTGATTGGCAATGGGAATTCGTCTTTGGGGCAGGCCTCGTTTAGATCGCGGAAGTCGATGCAGATCCGGATCTTCCCGTTCTTCTTAGCAACGGGGACAATGTTAGCTACCCAGTCGGGATGTTGTTCCTCCCTGATGAAGCCGGAGTCAATAAGCTTCTTGACTTCTGATTGAATGGCCTCCATTATTTCGGGACGAAACCGTCGCTGCTGTTGCTTGACGGGTTTTACGTCCGGACTGATGTTGAGGCGGTGCATAGCCACTTGAGGATCAAGTCCAGGCATGTCCTCGTAATTCCAGGCGAAGACGTCTATATACTCTTGTATAAGAGATATTAGATCATTCTTCTCTGATGGTGACAGGCCGTCACTTATGAAGATGGGCTTGGGGTTGGCTTCATCTCCTAGGTTGATCTGAACAACCTTGTCTTCTGTGGGTGGCTCACACTGTTCAAAGCGGATATCCCAGAGAGCATTCAGATGTTTGATCCAGGGGTCTGTATCCGACTGGATCATTTCTTCGTCTTCGTCTTCCAGATGGCTTGTTGAAACCATGTTTACTGAAAGCCCTTTGAAGATGTTGCCAATACTGACATCTGATTCCCACGATGACGTGTCTGAAGAGTGATCATGGCCTGATGGTTCCTCAGAATCAGAGGCTGACGGCACTGGGGTTGATACATAGCCCAACCCCCGGCGGGTCTGATGATAATAGTCAGGTGTTTTTCCTTTTGGTACAAAAGATCGAAGCAATGATCTCCTTCCTTTGCCGAAGTTTAACCCGGGCCTGTTGATTAGATCGTACCCCATACGCTTCATCATCTTGAGCGTTCTCGGTTCATAATGATTGAACTGGGGGGATTCATCCTCGCCTTCTGATTCTTCATGGGGCGTTGGTTCAGACATGATTCGTCCAAAGAGGATAGGTCTCTGGCCCTTTTGTCTGGCTGGAACCATAAATGAAGATCCTTGCGCGTCACCATCATCATGGTACGTCCCGAAGGATGATTTTATAGGTACATGCAATGATGTCAGAGCATTCATTGCCGACCATACATCCTCGCCCATGTCGGTACTAGTATCCGACGGTATTGACTCAGATTCATACACAGGAAAATACGCGAAATCTAAGTCTTCATTAATATACCAACCGCCTGCATCGTCGGTGGTATCAACATCGAGCTTATTAGTGCTCTTTACAAGTGGTTCTAACTCCCACAGGCACTCTTCTTCTTCGGGCTCGGTGTCAGCTTCATTACCAGAGTCTGGCTCCTCTGGTTGCGGGGTTCCATTATTCTCCTCATATAAGAGGGAATCCGTGAAATAGTTCTCGACCCCTTTGAACGGATGCCTTTCGGCGATCAACGTTCGAACCTGTCCGCTCTCGTCAATGTATTTCATGACTTGATGGAGAGTGGAGGGAACGATGGAGTTTTGGTGGATCCATGGTCGTCCCAGCAACAGGTTGTAGGAAGTGTCAGCGTCAATGACATAACACGTCACTTCCGATTTGAGGCTCCCGATCCGGCATTTGAGCTTGATCTTCCCCATCGGGCGGGAGCTGTTGGCATTAAACCCATAAATAGTCGTCTGGGTTGGGCTCAGACGATGGGCGGGAATGCCAAGAAATTGCATGACTCGGCGAGGTATGATGCTCAGTGCGGACCCTGGGTCTACCTGGATGCGGTTCACCTCGGATGACCCAATATACCCCGTGAAGTATAAGGGTCGGTCATGCTTTCCTTTAACCTGCATGTCGTCTGCTGTGAAGGAAATGCAGGGAACATTTGGAGAGGTGTGGAGGCAATCCTCTACATCTTTCTCTCTCGGTACGTGGGTCAGAAAGACCTCAGCGTTCGTCAGGGCTTCTTGTAGAGCCTCTCTGGTTGACTTAGATAGCCTCAGGAGCTCATACAAGGTAATGCGTGCCGGGATGTTGGCTAACTGAGCCAGCACATCGAAGCGGTAAGGTGTCGAAGGTGTCGAAGATCCTTCCGCTGCACTTCTTGAAAGGACCCGAGAAAACCGAGTTTCTTTCTGTTTCTCCACGGGTGGTTTTGTGGAGGGCTGAGCTGGCTCTACAGCTGGTTGAGGAGGGACCACCGCCTTTTCGCCGTACTGCTTCAAGTACGCCTGCCCTGAGCGGGTGCCTGATGTCGGTTGGTTGGGCTCTGCCGCCAGGACCATTGTCTCCTCTTCTGAGTCGGTCAGCGAAGGAACATCAGCGTCTGCTTCCCGGGAAGAAGCGCAGATCACGTGGCAAGATGAAGCCTTTCCTTTGCCTTTGGACTTCCTGTTGGTCACAGTCGTCCATTGCTGCTCGTCGACGAGGTCAGGGTGGACCCACATGATTCCTCCTTCAGGTGTAGGGACCGGGACCAAGCCCTTCTCCTGCTGCTGATGAGGGTCTGTATTGACCACTCTCAATTCTCCTTTCGGGACAGATATCACTCCCACGGGCATCGGGGGTCGTGTCCCGAAGTGGAGTGCCGACGTCATGTTGGCCGCCCTCTGTTTCTGCTCCGGTCGGAGTTTTAATACCTCCGCGTCAATTAGGGCTTGAAGGACGTCCTTGAAGATGTAGCAGCTCTTGGTAGGGTGCCCGAGCATCCTATGGTACAGGCAGTAGTTGGGGTTGTCGGTCTTGCCGACTTCTTCTGGGCGCCTGATTTCAGGGAGCTTCAGTCGATTGCTCTTGTTGAGTAATTTGAAGAGCGAGTCGACATGTTCCTCCTTGAAGGAATATTGTTTGTTGGCGCGGGGTTGGCTGGAAGAGCCACCTGCTCTGCCTGTTTGAGGCTTGACGGGAGATTTGGTCTCCGTTGCCAAGTTATCCTTCCGTTTGGTTTGGAGGGATGTGTCTGGCGCACGCCTTGTCGACCTTTCTGGCCTGGGCCTGCCTTCTTCCGCTCTGACGCGGGCGACAATCTCTTCAGCCTGTTCACCTTGCTGGACTAACTGTTTCCAGGTGCGGCTTTCTGCTACTCCTATTTGAGCAAGGAGTGAAGTTTGGAGATTGTGGCGACATGTTTCCACCAGGGTGGCCTGGGTCATGCCGCTCGGACATCGGAGTGCCGTGTTCCGAAATCTTTCTACGAAAGACTTAACGGACTCTCCCTTTCGTTGCTTGGTAGCTAAAAGGGTAGGCATGGTAACCTCCGAATCATCCTCGAAGAAGCGTGTTAGGAACAGCTTCTCGAGGTCGCCCCAGTTCTTGATTGAACCTTCAGGGAGTTTCATAAACCATTCAAAGGCTAACCCTTTCAGGGTGCCAATGAATAGACGTGCCAGGATGGCATCGTTATCTACCACATTCCCAGTTTGGGATTTGAAGTAGTAGATATGCTGGTTGGGCGACCCCTTTCCGTCGAATGCTTGGAGAGTTGGAGCCTTGAATCTAGGAGGGTACGGGACTAAGTCCCACTCGGCCGGATACGGCCGGACCACTCCAGCTTCTTGGAGATCTTTACGACTGGCAAGGGCGTTGAGTCGTTGCTCCAGTAGGCTCATTCTTTGATCTTGAGCTTTCTCCGAGTCCGGGTTGCTTCCTGCATGTGCTGAAGGTCTGGACACATTCGAAGGAGTGGATCGTCGTGTCCCATCGGAAGGATCAGAGGGTGGACTTCCTCCTCTTCCCCTTCTAGCTCTTGGCCTTCTGGGAGGAGATCTTGCCCTCTCGTCAAGCAGTTTCTCAAGCATATGCTTGAGGTCGTCAATGGTTCTCTGCTGAGAGGAGAGTACTTCCATTTGGTGCTTCTGCATCCGGGCCAAGTACTTAGTTGTCTCCTCGGGAGCATTTGCTGTGTCCTCAGGAGCGTCTGCCATGTAGGCGGAAACCTCCTTTCCACCGGAAGAATTCGAAGCCCATGATTCTATCACAACTGAGTGAGAATCATCTTCCCTAATGCCGCGGGATAGGGCATTGTAGTCAATTGGGGTGATGGCTCCAGTCCGGGTACGGGTGTGTCGATACACCCCTTCTGGCTCAGAGTCTGACCCCTCTGAATTGACCATAGGTTGTTTTCCCCTGCTTCTGCTTGTCATATATGCAGTGAGCTCCGGGTACTCAACGTCAGGGAAGGTTCTCCTTCGGTGGGAGCGTCTTCTTTTAGCTGACGGGGGAATCAGGGTCAGCTGTCTAATCAAAGACGGCTGGTGAACGCCTGATTCGCAATGGCATTCAGAGAGCATCTGGATGAGCTGTTGACAGCAGCAAGAAGAAGTGGCCTGATTGGCACTTCTTTTCCTTGTCAAATAATCCCTCAAATCCGTGGGAGGGGGATTAAATAGACTGGCCTCACAGCGTCGAAGACGGGGGGCAGTCGTGTGTTGCGCTGTCTGGACGCAAGTCTCAGAAACGCGGAGATCACACTGTGGCGTTACGCGCGTCTGGCGTCTCTGTTGAGACGAGACGCGGTCCTCGCGTTGCAGTCTGCTGCGTTGGAGCAGAGAGACTTGGGACGTTACGCGCGTCTGGCGTCTCTGTTGAGACGAGACGCGGTCGTCGCACTGTTGTCCACTGCGTTGGGGCAGAGACACTTGGGGCGTCACGCGCGTCTGGCGTCTCTGTTGAGACGAGACGCGGTTCTCGCACTGTTGTCCGCTGCGTTGAAGCAGAGGGACTTGGAAGATAATGGGCTGCTGGGCCCCACGCCTGGGAACGCATGCGTCCTGCGTTTGATGAGACGCAGAAACTTCGCTTCGGCGTTTGGTAAGTTGGTCTCCAGCAGACTCAACTTGAGGAATCTCGCGTTTGGGTCGCCAAACGCGGATTTCTTGCACTGGTCGAGGTGCGGGCAAGGCATCATATTGAACGCCGCGTCCAACCCCAGTCAGAGAACCATCGGTTCCAACCGAGTGTTGACGCGCGCGTCGTCTTTGTCGACGCTCGGCATTTCGATTGCGTCGTGGAGGAGGAGAGAAGCCAACAACTTCCTGGTTTGAAGAACCAGGGCTGTTCACCACGCGGGTCTCTTGGGAGACGTTGACGCGGGGTTTCTGCGAGACGCGGGCGTTCTGCAAGACGCGGGCGTCACGCGAGACGCGGGCGTTGTGCGAGACGCGGTCGATCGCAGCAACAGTTGTGCCGTGGACCACGCGGGCCTTCAGAGAGGCGTTGGCGCGTGGGTTCTGCGCGTCGCGGTTGATCGCAGCAGAGGCGTTGGATGTTACGCGGGCCTTCGAGGAGGCGTTGACGCGTGAACTGGGCGCGGCACAGAGGGTGACAGCCGCGCCTGGTTGAGCCACAGATTGGGCTTCGGGAGGCTGCGTCGTTGAGACCCTGCGGCAGACGCGGGTCTTGGGGCTCTTGGAGCCAGAAGAGAGAAACTCTTCATACTTCGCCTGGTCGAACTCAACGACGAGTGATTCGACCATCTTCCCCTTACGGAGAACGTCATCCTGCACCACGATGTGCTCATCGGTCACGAATGTAGTCCCCAGCGGAGTCGCCATCTCTTGTTCGGTACGGAAAAGAGATTTTGCCGTAAAATTTCCTTGAATCAGTTGAAAGATTACAACAAAACAATATTCCGACTACAAGGGAGGGAGGATGCTTGAATCTTCCCTTTGTTTAAATCTGGGTTCTTCGTGTGGCGATGGAGAGTGAATCTTGTTCTCCGTTGACCAGATGACCGTCCTGGACCGTCGGGGGTCTTCTCTTCGGCCGGTAGGGGAGTAACTCAGCTCCGGCTACCAAACTCTCAAAGAGGAGGTAGGCGAAGATAGGCTAGTACTCAGTAAGCCTGTTGAAGAATCTCTTCTCTCTCGGTCGTTGACGTCGGGCTTCTCTCTCTCGATGCCTTGATCTTCTGACCCTCTGGATTCAAAAATGCCGACCTTAATTGATCACTCGACCTTCTTCTCCCACTGAATCCAAATCTTCGACCCTTCCTTCATAGCCAACAGGGCTATTTATAGGGGTCTTAGGGGGTGATCGTGCCCCCCTAAAAATGCGCCTGAATGAGGGCCGTTACCCGCGATACGCGCGGTAACTGACTCCCCACGATCTGGGCGGTTGCAACTGAGACGCGGATTTCAGACTAAACGCGCCTTGATGCTGAGACGCGGGCTTCAGGCCGGACGCGCCTTGGATGCTGAGACGCGAGCTTCAGTCCCTTGCGTCTTGGATGCTGAGACGCGGGCTTCGGGCCGACGCGCTTTGATGTTTAAGACGCGGGCTTCAGGCCGACGCGTCTTGAAGTTGAGACGCGGGCTTCAGGCCGACGCGTCTTGAAGTTGAGACGCGGGCTTCAGGCCGACGCGTCTTGAAGTTGAGACGCGGGCTTCAGGCCGACGCGTCTTGAAGTTGAGACGCGGGCTTCAGGCCGACGCGTCTTGAAGTTGAGACGCGGGCTTCAATCCTTTGCGTCTTTGAGACTGCTTCTTTGGTGGCTTGCCTGGTTAGTCATTTTTAGACAGCCTACAAGGAGTAAGGGCTCTGGGCTGCTGCTGTTCGCGCTTAAGTGATGAAGGAGGGAGTCCGGCCTGGCTGCGGAAGGAAGCCAGTGCAAGAGAGATGGTATGGCTGTTGGCGTGAGCGCGAGGGCACGGCTGTGCAGAGGAGGACTCGGGGGTGATGTGGAGTTGCGACAAGAACAAGGGAGGAGGCCAGGGCACGGCTGTGCAGAGAACTAGTGGTCGGCAGAGTTTGCATGGAGGAGGCGTCACGGCGGGGTGCTCCGGTGGCATGACCGGTGGTGCGGATGGGTTGACAAGGCTGGGTTGTGTGCCCACGAGAGGAGATGGGGGATAGGCTGCTGAATGAGATCTCGGGCTGCTGATCGGTCACATATATTGCATATATATTATCACATTACTATGTTTTTTATCTAATAAATTCTATTAATAAGCCTTATTCTTCTTTGTTAAATATAGGCCATTGCTAAAAGAAAGGGAAGAGAAACGAGCCCAAAAGTCCATCAAAATTCTAATTTAATTTAGAATTAATTCGAAATTAGAAGATCAGGGCAAATCAAGAGATCAGAGGGATAAAACCGGTTGAACATCAGTTAAAATGGATCTTTACAAATCAATCAGTTAAAGCCAACAATCAAAGGCCGTTTTGATAAACCCAGGAGCTAAAATGAGAAAACAAGCAGAAGATATGGGAGAATCACCAAACCGGGAACCTCTCCCATTTGGGTGTGGCCACCTGGCCACATCAGGGCTGCGAAAAAGCGGCCCTTGCCGCATTTTCGTGGCCTTGTTAAAGTTGTTGGGGGAGCGTTGCTCCTCCAATTTTCCTACGCCCTTTACAGTCTGGTTTTTTCCTATAAATACCATTTTGACAGAGAAAAGGGGTGAAGACTAGGATTAAATTTCTTATTCATTTTTAGGGTTTTAGAAACATTGTTAGATAGCTTGGAGAAGTTGTATCTCCTCTTTATTTTTTTCAGTTTAGACCAGTAAAGAGAGAAGAGTAGAATTGAGTGTGTAATTCGTCTTTGAAGTGACAATCAAAGGAGCTTCTACTTACTATTTCAACTCAACTCGAATTCGGTATGTTTATGTTTAATTGTCAATCTCTTGTTTGTTTTCATTTCATAATGAGTAGCTAAATCATTTTCTGGGCTCACTAATTAATCTTTTCTACCTCCTCTCTCTCGATTGAATTTTATGAAAGAACTTTCTTGAATCATGATGCCTAAAGTTAACTTTATTCTTGAAAGCTCATGATGATGCTCTTCTTTTAAAACTTAGACTTTCAAAGAACAAATATTATTAAATCATTTTTATTCCATACTTGCTTCTTCGCGCTTGATGGTTTAACATTCTATTTTTAATGTTGTATTAAGAAAGACCTCAAGATTTCATCCAAAATCATCTCATTTGTTTTACTTGAACACTAAAAGAAATTAAGCTTTTTTCTTATGATAAAGTGATGCACTATAAATGTTCTTGAGATAAGTAGTTAAGTAAAAAAAATTAGTGAGCCCAGATCTTTTCTTATATAAAAAAAACAACCAAACAATCTTCATCATTTTTAAGATCACCTTTTCCAAACCTTCTCTAATTTTTAAGTTTTTTTTTTAATCACTTTCTTTCTCTCCATTCTCTTTTTCAACTTAAAAGAAAGACACCAACTTCATTCTTTGTTACTTAACAAAAACAGTGAAAAGCTTGTATCGTATTCCTCCTCGTGGACATGACCCGTTAGCCCAAAGCTACATAGTAATTCCTTTCACTTTCATTTTTCAATCAATTTTTGGTGTCGTTGCCGGGAGGGAATGGTGTAATTATTTTCTAACAAGTTTGGTGTCTTGTTTCAGGGACTTCAAGATTCAGATTTAGTATTCAAGCTTTGCAGGAGAAGACTTGCTATTCTGTGCCCTACTCTCGAAAGTAGGAAACAGAATTTCAAGAAATTGCATTGCAAAAGTTGAAACTTCTTTGTAGGACTACTAAAAACTTTTTTTCCAGGACATATTGCTTGCAAAAATAAAGTTTTTGTGTTATTATTCTTGCTATATCTGATATTCACAATCCCTATTTTAATCCAATAGTAATCTGAGTGATTGTTAATTGCTTAAAAAAAATATTTAGACTTGCATTCTAGGCATTTGTCTAATTACATTTATTTTACAATTACTATTGAAGATAGCTGGAGACAAGGTACGTATGCATAGCATATAGTTTAGGAGACATTCTTGGGTGATATTTGCTTTTGAATGCTACTTTTCTATATCTTACACACTTTGCACAATCAATTCTAAGGGCAAAACCCAAATCAAGATAAGGTGGGGAAGGCATTACCCTTCCTTAGCCCACAAACCATCTCCAAGCACGTACAACCTAAGCCTAAGTAAAATCTAATAGACGTTGGCCTTAGGGACATCTCAGACTCACTAGGAGATTATCCTAAGGGGAAGGTGTTAGAATTTGACTCCTACCAAATCAGTGTTTAGGAAAGGGATTGAGGGGCGAAATACTGAATTAGGCCCATTACTTTTGCGCGGATACCTCCCACCAATCTTGCCCTGACCTGGCTGATTAGCTTGTGGTTAAAGTCTGCATTATACCTCCCGTGGATAATCAACCACTTAGGAGTTGTCTAGGTCAAGGTTACCTTAGACTAGGCTTGGTTGATTACTCTTGTTGACTATTGGTAAACTTGTTTGTGATTGTGATTGTGTTTGTGTATGCAAGTGTGGTCAAGAGATCTTAATTCATCTAGGTTGATTAGAACACATCACCACCCAAGTTTAAAGTAAGACAAGATCCGGTTATGGCTCAACCAACATCTTTGCAGGATAGGTTCTATCCCATTAGAACCTCACTTCCATCTTGCATCCAACTTCCATCGGTTGGTGAATACAATTTTGAGCTCAAGCCTCAGTTCATCAACACACTCCCCAAGTTTCATGGCCTAGAGTCCGAAGATGCTTATTCTTCATAAGAGAATTTGAGGAAATATGTCTAATGATGAAAATCTCACACTTATAGATAATGCTATTAGGTTGAGATTTGTCCATTTCACTGTTAAGGACGCCAAGAAATGGTTTTACAGCTTAGCGGCCGGCTCTATCACATCTTGGGATGGTTTTCATCAAGGTCTTCTTGAAGAAATTCTATCCAATTCATAAGTCCGCTCTCATTAGGAAGAACATCATGCAATTCAAGTAAGAACCTAGTGAACCGTTTTGGAGGTACTTTGAAGCTTTAAAGACCTCCTTGTCTAATGTCCTCATCATGGAATAGAGAAATGGCGACAATGCCAAATTCTTTATGACAATTTAGACTATTAGACCAAAACCCTCTTAGATAGCATGTGCCAAGAGAGATTCTTGCAGAAGAATGAAAATGAAGGATGGGATTTATATGAGAATCTAGCAAAAAAGACCATCCAATGGGAACCTACTAGTGAAACCTTGAGGAACTCAAACTTTATCTCTTCAAAAGGAGGTCTCCATTCTATTGAATCATCCATAACTAATGAGACTAAGTTAGCTAACCTTGTAAGAAGACTGGAAGTTTTAGAAACTAAGGAACCAAGTCCAGTCAGTCAAGTCAGCCCAAACAAATTTTCAACTCCGGGCTGTACTTACTGTCAAGCCATGAATCATGTGTTTGAAGAGTGTCATGTGTTTCAGGCTCAGCAACATACCCTGAACCGATGAATGCGGCCTTTTCAAGGTCGAACAATAACCCTTACGCACTAACGTACAATCCTGGCTGGAGAAATCACCCAAATTTCTCATGGAGCCAAAATAAAAATGACCACTCACGGTCAAATCATGCTAGCCACTTCCATCATGCCAATAATTCTTCCAATCATCAACCCAACTTTTCTAATATCCACAATAATTCTCCCCACCATCCACCTAACTTTTCAAACTATCAATAAAACTTTCCCAACTAAGCTTCACAATCTTTCTTCTAGAATCCTCAACTAGAAAGAAGAATAACTGACTTTGAGAGAAACATGAAAAGATACATGAAAAACTAAGATTCTCTCATGCAAACTATACAGAGGCTAGAGGTTCAAATGAGTCAATTAGGCACTCCACAGAATGAGGGACAAAAGGGTACTTTGCCTAGTCAGCCAATAACCAACCCTAGGAATTCTCAACAAACTCATTTGGCTGAGGATCAATCATTAAATCAATGTATGTTGTTCATATATTAAGGTCAGGAAAGAAAGTTGATAATCAAGTGTCAACACCAACCAATCCCATTCAGCACAACCATAATCAAGCATCCACCTCATCTAATCCCACTCCTCCTAAATCTGACGAATCTGAAAAAGATAAGTCAACCATTCAGGTGCACCAGCCTATAGTACCATTTCCTAATAGGCTGAAAAACAACAAGTAAAATCCACACATGGATAAGATAATTGAGATATTTAATCAAGTTAAGATAAATGTGTCATTTCTTGATGCCATCCAACAAGTCCCATCCTATGCTAAGTTTCTTAAGGACATGTGCACTAAGAAGAGAAAGACTAATGTACCCAAAAAAGTCTTCTTAGCCACTAATATTAGTGAGCTACTGTCGGGTTTGATCCCTGTCAAGTACAAGGATTCAGGTTGTCCCACCATTGCCTGTACCATAGGACAAGTCGAGATTAGTCGTGCACTTATTGATTTGGGGGCAAGTATCAATCTGCTTCCATTCTCAGTTTATCAACAACTCGGGTTGGGTGATCTTAGTCCAACTCGAATCACTATCCAACTGGCTGACCGTTCAGTTAAAGTTTCAAAAGGAGAAATTAATGATGTCTTTATCCGGGTTGGGGAGTTTATTGACCCCGTTGATTTCATAGTTCTAGAGACACAACCTGTGTCCAATCCTAGGGCTTAAACTCCTGTTATCTTAGGGCGATCATTCCTTGCTACTGCCAATGCCATCATCAATTATAAGAATGGGTCCATGAGGTTAACCTTTGGGGACATAACTAGAGAAGTCAATGTCTTCAACCTAGGAAAACAACCCCGTGATGTTAAGGACCAAACATTTGAAGTCAACCTCATAGAGAGCTTAACAAGTGAACACAGGGAAGAATTTGAATTAGAAACTGAGTGTGAATTCAGGTTAGAGTCTGATGAGTTTAATCTTGATCAGGTTGTTGAGTCAGCTGTGAATTGGGCCTCGAACCCTATTTCACCAAATATGGAGCCAACAAATTTGACTAATCCTTATAGTGAGCCTTCCTCTTCCTTAGAATTGAAAGCCTTACCTGCGCATCTTAAGTACGTCTATCTAGGCGAACAAGAGACCTTTCCTGTCATCATTGCCTCCCATTTAAATGACAGGGAAGAAGAAGATCTTAAAGCAATTCTAATAAAATATAGCGAAGCCATTGGTTGGACTATGACTGATATAAAGGGATTGAGTCCAACCATAGTTTAACATCGCATTCATCTCAATGAAGATGAACACCTAAAAGAGACCCGCAGCGTAGGTTAAACCCTATAATGCAAGAGGTTGTTCATGCTGAAATTGTGAAACTCTTAGATAATGGGATAATCTATCCCATTTTTGATAGTCAATGGGTCAGTCCTGTCCACGCGGTTTCAAAGAAATTCAGTTTCACCGTAGTGAAAAACGAGAACGAAGAGTTGGTCCAAACTCGACTTCCCACGAAGATCAGAGTTTGCATTGACTATAGGAAGCTTAATGCTGTAACTCGTAAGGACCATTTTCCACTCCCCTTCATTGATCAAATGCTTGAACGATTGGCGGGCCACGAGTATTACTGTTTCTTGGACGGTTACTCAGGGTATAATTAGATTCTTATTGCTCCTGAGGACCAAGAAAAGACTATGTTCACATGTCCATTTGGAACATTTGCTTATCGTCGAATGCCTTTCGGCTTGTGCAATGCCCCGGCAACGTTTCAACGTTACATGTTGAGTCTTTTTTCTAATATGATAGAAGATTCTTAGAAATCTTCATGGATGATTTCTCCATCTATGGAGATTCATTCACTCAATGTCTCCACCATTTAGAACTTGTCCTCCAACGTTGTGCTGAGAAAAATTTGACACTGAACTGGGAGAAATGCCACTTCATGGTGAAACATGGAACTGTCTTGGGTCATGAAATCTCCAAGAAAGGAATTAAAGTGGATAGAGCTAAAATTGAGGTTATTGCTAAGCTTCCCATGCCTAAATGCGTAAGGATATTAGATCCTTCTTAGGACACGCCAGTTTTTACCAAAGATTTATCAAGGATTTTAGCAAGATTGCTAGGCCCTTAACTAATCTATTAGCTAAGAACATGTCCTTCACTTTCGATGCTGAATGTATGAATTCTTGGGAGAAGCTTAAGAGAGAGCTTATTTCTGCACCAATCATATCTGCACCGGATTGGTCTAAGTCGTTTGAAATCATGTGCGATGCTTCTGATTTTGTCATAGGCCCTGTCCTAGGACAACGCATTGATAACAAGCAGCACGTGATTTACTACTCTAGTAGGACTCTCAATGATGCTCAATTGAACTACACTACGACTGAGAAAGAATTCTTGGCAGTAGTGTTTGCCTTAGAGAAATTTCATCCCTACCTACTGGGGTTCAAAACCACCATTTTCACCGATCATTCTGCTCTTAGGTACCTCATGATGAAGAAGGATGCCAAGGCCCGACTCATTCGTTGGATCCTCCTTCTTCAAGAATTTGATCTCGAGATTCGAGGCAAGAAAGGTGTAGAAAATGTCGTTGCTGACCATCTCTCATGAATCCCTAATTCTCCATGCAACGAATTACCCATAAATGAGAATTTTTCTGATGAAAATCTCTTAGCTATCTTTAGGGAACCTTGGTTTGCTAATATAGTGAATTACTTAGTTACACACCAAACTCCATCTCATTGGTCCAAAAACGATATATATCAGTTCTTATCCCAAATCCGGTATTTCTTTTGGGAGAAACCGTATATTTTTAAGTACTGTTCTGACCAAATTATTAGGAAATGCATTCCCGATGAGGAGGTTAAGAGTGTTTTATCCTTTTGTCACGAACTTGCATGCGGTGGACACTTTGGTCCCCGCAAGACTGCTGAAAAAGTGCTACAAAGTGGGTTCTATTGGCCCACTTTGTTCAAAGATGCTTATGAATTTTGCAAGACGTGCCCTAGATGCCAGATGGTAGGAAGGATCTCAAAACGAGTATTGATGCCCCTCAACCCAATTCTAAAAATAGAACTCTTTGATGTTTGGGGCATCGACTTTATGGGTCCATTTCCTAATTCATTTAGAAACCAATACATATTGGTTGCTGTGAACTACGTGTCTAAGTGGGTAGAAGTTATTCCTAGTAGAACTAATGATAACAAAGTTGTCATAAAGTTTTTGAAAGAGAATATTTTCTCACGCTTCGGAACCCTCGTGCTATCATCAGTGATAATGGCACTCACTTTTGCAATAAATCCTTTGAAGCTCTTATGTGAAAGTATGCCATAACTCACAAGTTGTCCACACCTTATCATCCTTAAACTAGTGGGCAGGTTGAGGTTTCCAATAGACAAGTAAAACTTATCTTGGAGAAGACTGTGAATCAAAACCGGAAAGATTGATCTACCAAACTTGTAGGTGCTCTATGGGCGTACAGGACCGCTTTCAAGACTATTCTAGGGATGTCTCCTTATAGGTTAGTCTATAGTAAAGCTTGCCACCTACCCGTTGAATTAGAGCACCGGGCCTTATGGGCAATCAAGTTGTTAAATTTCGACTTGAATAAGGCCGGTGACCTTCAGAAATTACAAATTTCTGAATTAGAGGAGTTAAGAATGAGGCCTATGAAAATGCTAAGATCACTAAAGAAAGAGTTAAGATTTTTCATGATAAACACATCATAAGAAAACCTTTGTCTTTGAACAAAAAGTCTTACTCTATAATTCTAAGCTTCATCTTTTTCCAGGAAAACTAAAATCAAGATGGACTGGGCCATTCAATTGTAAAAATCGTGTTTTCACACGGTGCTGTAGAGATTAGTGACACCAAGAATGAAATGACTTTAAGGTAAATGGTCAACGCCTTAAACCCTTCTTGGAATCGGTGCCGGTAAATGAAACGGCTATGGGTCTTTTTGATCAAATGTATCGGTAACTTTCCTCTTTTTCATTTTATTTCATGCATCTTTATATTTCTTTCATACATTGGGGACAATGCATGAGATAAGTTGGGGGAGGGCTCTAACATGACTAATATAACTAAAAAAAAGAAAAGAAAAGAAAACAAAGAAAAATATATATATATTAAAAAAAACTTTTTGAAGGTAAGAACAATATTTTGATATATTATTTTGTAAGGAATTAAGTCATTTTTTAAGGAATAGGAAATCAAAATTAGGATTTCTTAAACTTAGTCAAAATAAGATAACTTGTTTGATTTTCAGGGTTAGGAAGAAAATTGATGAAAGTAATTTAGTCTTGATCTTTACCTTGAATAAATATACATACTTTATACACTTACACACTTAGGGTTCAAAGACAAAATTCTTATGCCTTATAAATATATATATATATTATATATACAAATCTAATTATTGATTGCTAAGTGCTTTGGCCTAAGCAAGCCTTGGTATTTATGCAAAAGATAACTAGATAAGTTTGAAAAAGATATATATAAATCCTCTGATTAAGCTGGAATATTTGTGCCTCATGAAGCATAAGTATTCACACCTAAAAGTGATACATTTTATAAATAAAAACCCTTGGTTTCATTGTATTGTCTGCTCGAGTGTTTAAGTCCTTAAGGGTGTTTTCTCACCCGGTGCCCTAAAACTGTCCGGTTTAGGTGTCACCGACTAAAGGCTCGTTACATGGGCAGATTAGAAACCCTAATGAAATTGAGGAATAAATACCACCAAAATAAATATAAATAAGGCATAGGAGTTAATGTTAAAGAACCCTTTGTCAAACTTCACGGTCACGAAGGTGCATATGACTCAGGGTAAAGTAATAGACTAGATGAGAAATACAATTTGACTCCTTACTTTGATTGATGACATATTTTTGAATAGAGACTAAGTTTAGAAATGAAAAATTTGATATTCCTATAACTTATAAATTACATAAACTCTCACAAATATACTTCAAATATTTTCTCTTTTCAAAATGCCTTTCGAAAATACAAACTTTTTTCTCTTTCTTTATTGATTTTGTGAGTGCAATCCACTGAAAACCATCACGAGATAAAACACGTCCTTTAGGGGTAACCTCGAGGTTTAACGGCTTGTTGCACATGCTCAGTGCAATCGAGTGACCTGCGAAAGTGATCTAATAATTGATTAGGATTAGTTTGATGTTTTGCTCGAGGGCGAGCAAAAGATAAGTGTGGGGGTGTGATCGGTCACATATATTACATATATATTATCACATTACTATGTTTTTATCTAATAAATCCTATTAATAAGTCTTATTCTTCTTTGTTAAATATAGGCCCATTGCTAAAAGAAAGGGAAGAGAAACGAGCACAAAAGCCCATCAAAATTCTAATTTAATTCAGAATTAATTCGAAATTAGAAGATCAGGGCAGATCAAGACAGATCAGAGAGGATAAAACCGGTTGAACATCGGTTAAAATGGATGTTTATAAATCAATCAGTTAAAGCCAACAATCAAAGGCCGTTTTGACAAATCCAGGAGCTGAAACGAGAAACCAGTAGAAGATATAGGAGAATCATCAAACCGGGAACCTCCCCCATTTGGGTGTGGCATCGCGTTTCCGCGGCCTTGTTAAAGTTGTTGGGGGAGCATTTGCTCCCCCAATCTTTCTACATCCTCTACAGTCTGGTTTTCCCTATAAATACCATTTTTGACAGAGAAGAAGGGGGCAAAGACTAGGATTAAATTTCTTGTTCATTTTTAGGTTTTAAGAACATTGTTAGATAGTTTGGAGAAGTTGTATCTCCTTTTTATTTTTACAGTTTAGACCAGGAAAGAGAGAAGAGTGAAATTGAGTGTGTAATTCGTCTTTGAAGTGACAATCAAAGGAGCTTCTACTTGCTATTTCAACTCAACTCGAATTCGATATGTTTATGTTTAATTGTCAATCTCTTATTTGTTTTCATTTCATAATGAGTAGCTAAATCATTTTCTGGGCTCACTAATTAATCTTTTCTATCTCCTCTCTTTCGATTGAATTTTATGAAAGAACTCTCTTGAATCATAATACTTAAAGTTAAACTTTATTCTTGAAAGCTCATAATGATGCTCTTCTTTTAAAATTCAAAGAACAAATATTGTTAAATCGTTTTTATTCCATACTTGCTTCTTCGCGCTTGATGATTTAACATTCTATTTTTAATGTTGTGTTAAGAAAGACCTCAAAATTTGATCCAAAATCATCTCATTTGTTTTACTTGAACACTAAAAGAAATTAAATTTTTTGCCTATGAAAAAAGTGATGCACTAAAAATGTACTTGAGATAAGTAGTTAAGTAAAAAAAATTAGTGAGCCCAGATCTTTTCCTATAAAAAAAAACAACCAAACAATCTTCATCATTTTTAAAGATCACCTTTTCTAAAACTTTCTCTAATTTTTAAGTTTTTCTTTTATTCACTTTCTTTCTCTCCATTCTCTTTTTCAACTTAAAAGAAAACGCTAACTTCATTCTTTGTTACTTAACAAAATACCAAAAATCTTCTATCGCATTCCTCCTCGTGGACACGACCCATTAGCCCAAAACTACATGGTAATTCTTTTCACTTTCATTTTTCAATCAGCTGCCGAAGGAGAAGTGCATCCATAAGGGGAATCTGCCCGAGGTGAAGCAGGCCGAGGGAAAGAGGATGCCATGGCGCAAGGGGTCTCTGTCTTGGAGAGTCTTGGTAATACTGCTAGTTTGACGGTGGAACCTAAGGGAGTGCTACCTTGGATCGGGCTCCGGCAATGGTGCAGCAAGGAGCAGCCAAAGGGTTGCGGTGTTGTGCGCGCTAGTTGCTCGGGAAAAGGCCTGCAAGTGAAAGCCCGACCATGGCATGGATGGGATCTTGGTGGCGATGACTAGGTGAGGAAAAAGAGAAGATTATGATGAAGATGACATATGGTTAATTAGGGTTAGGTTAGGATTAAGAAGAGAGATTATATAGATAGGATTTGGCAATGGGTTTCAGGTTTAATTATTGGATCTAGGCTGGTTATGAGCTAGGAATAAGGGTTTAGAAATAGGAAAGAGAAAAATAATAATAGTAATAAAATAACAATAACATTAATGATATTAATAATATTAGTAATAAAAACATCAACAATTAACCATAATAATAATAATAACATCAACAACAACAATATTTATAATAATAACAATAGCACTAATAATAGTAATTAACAATAACCATAATAATGAAAAAACAATATTAATAATGGTAATAATAATAAATCTAATAATATTAATAAGAAATATTAATAATCATAATGAAATAATAATAGCCACAATCTCTACTAATAATTGCAATTAATAATTAGAATAATAATAGAAATAATAGTAATAAGTAACTAAAAATATTGATAATTAATAATGGTAATAATATATAAAGCTAAAATACCATTTACTATTTTAAAAGTAATTTGCATATTTAATAATATAATAATCACAAGAAATAAAATAATAAATTAAGTTGATTAAAAAAATAATTAGTAAATAAAGATAAATACTTTAGGAAAATAAAAATACAGTATTACTAATTTGAGATATTACATTTTTTCTAAGGTCTACAAGAGAGTTCATGATGTCAGTGAAACGAGTAATCATTTCAGCGATGGTTTCATTCTTCTCCATCTTGAATAATTCCAACATGAGCAAAAAAATTAAAATTTAGATTTTTTAACATTATTTGTAACTTCATGTGTTGCCTATAATATTTGCCAAATTTGATGCGCTGATGTGACTGTTGACACACGGTTAATTTTTTCTTATTCAAGGCACAAAAGAGAGCATTCATTGCTTTTGCATCGAGGTTGACAGATTTCTTTTGTTCAACTCTCCACGTGTCATAGTTGGTACTTGATTTTTCATATTCCACATCGACGATGTTCCATAGTTGGTAGTTGATGGATTGCAAGAATATCTTCGTTCTACACTTTCAATAGTTATAGTTGGAACCATCAAATATTTGTGGTCATTATGTGGAATGCCTTTTTTGAACTGCGATAATGGAAAGTCCATAGTCATTTCTTCAACAAGGCTATGATATCAAATGTAGGATTTTAAAATAGGCAATTCAAATACTAAAGGGGGTGAGTAGTGTTAAAAAAATAATTTTAACAATAAAGATTAATACCTTGAAAAGAAATTAACATCACAGAAAAAATAAAATATCAATCGCAAACGTAATGATTTTATCCTGGTTCAGTCCTCCTGACCTACATTCAGTCCCCAAGCCAATCGTTTGAGATTTTTCTTATTCTGATTTTGAAGCATACAAGATCATATACATGTACACCACTTGACAAACACTCTTGTCAAATTTGTGAGTCTCTTCTCTACACCAAGAAGACTTTCCTTGAAATTAAAATAATTGATCCTATAAGCCTTGATTTGTATATGAAAGTGAATCTACAAGATACTTATAGTGGAACTCTCGGTGTTTTCACAAATATTTGATTTCGGTGAAGAAGGAAACAAAAGGAAGAGTTTTTTGAAGAAAGAATTTTCAGAATTGATTTTGACAAAATTTTGTTGATTTTAATGTTGTGTAAAATCAAAAGATTTAATCTCTATTTAGCTGGAGAAATCTGACTGTTCAGGTTGTTATTCAATTTGAATTTAAATTGAAAAAGTGAGGGAAAGGTCAGAATTTTAAAAGATTACACAACTGTTTAACAGTTAAAAACTGTCAATATAGTCAACTTATAGTAGGAGTTAGTAGCTAATCATATACATTTTGCTTAGATTAATCGACTTATAAATTGAATTAGTCGACTAGTCTGACAAAGAAACTGATTCTATGTTTTTGCTAAACTTGGATAAGTCGACTGATGGGAAGTATAAGTCGACTAGGTAAATTCAAAACAGATATTTAAGACATAACATTCAAGTATAACTCGACTAGAGATTTTTATAAGTTGACTAGGGAAGTTGGAGTTTGAAATGGTTTTTCTCTGTTGAAGAGCTATAAGTTGACTTATAAATTCATAAGTCAACTAGACTGATAAAAAATAAAATGTGTGTTCTCTGTTGGACTTTATAAGTCGACTTGAACAGGGATAGGTCGACTAAGGAAGAGGATATGTCAAAGTATTAGTTTATTAATCAATTTGAGAATTCAATAAGTCGACCAAGTTGATGTGCGTTGTGTTCAAGACTTTTAACAATTTTCTAAATAAATATTGAAAAAATAAAAAATATATATATAAAGCCTTCAAGCTCTTGAACTCCTTGATCTTCAAGTTTTAGCCATGTCTACAGTAATATTTGTCCATTTGTTCCGCAAGACTTATGTGAGTATAAAAACTACAAATACATAGCACATACATAAGTTTGTTATCATCAAAACATATGGAATATAAACATTTGATTAACATGTAAGGGCAAGATCTAACACTGAGCTCGAGGGCAATCTGATACAAGTAATCTATAGGCTTTACTTATTGAGAACAAACTCAAATAATCCTATAAACCGTAGGCGACCTGGCGTAGGGCCATCGACAATAGGATCTTGCAAATAACTCTGGAGCATTCAACCCTAACCTCCTCAATCGGGTTCTCTTTTCCCTAACATCGCGATGCAGTGATAAACTGTTTCACCCTTGCATCTTCAACCCCTTACTCGAATTCATCTCAATGCCCTTGTGAACCAAGGGTTTTTCTGAGATGTAAGGGTTTTTATATAACTTAATCAACTTGTTGTTGCCAACCTCCCATTACAGCCCTTGTTGTAGAGCTTCTTTTCCTTTAACCACCGATCGCCACGCCTGTGAGGATTCTCTGCTTACTCTTAAGGCCATACATCTCTGAGATATTTGTATTTGTACTTGATTTCCCTTATCCATAATGAAGACAGTTTCTCTAAAGATTTGCTCAGCTGCTTTCCCATTAGAGCCTTATGGAACGACATCGTTTGTTTAAAGTCAAGTCCTTATTCTTCTTTCCTCTTACGAAGCGTGTCTCAGGAAAGTAGATATAACCCATGTTTTTCACCGTCTTTGCTCCACAAAAAATTCTACATAAGGCATCAATCTTGTTCAAAATTCCCTTCGGTACCCACCCACGTGATAAGAAATCGATGGGCATGGTTTGTAAATTGCACTAATCAGTGCCGCCTTACCAGTAAAGGAGAGCAATATAGCCTTCCACGATGCAAGTTTCAATTGAATTTTCTGTAGGGAGGTTCAAATGCATTGCTGGGAAAGCACATCATTCCATTGTTATGCTCAAATACTTGAAAGGCACCCTCCACTCCTCAGTATACAACACTCTTTTGATCAAATTCCAATGATGTTTTAGCATTCTCAAATATAAGCTGCAATTTTGCGCTCTTAATCTTTTACTCACTCATATTGTAGTACTCCGTGAGAACATATAAGATGATGCCCACCTCTACATTTGATGCTTGGGAAACTAACAAGCAATCATCGACATATAGTAGATGAGTTAAATGTTGTTTCCCACTGTCAAAAAGCAGCACTATGAGATTATTTCTCAGTTCTCTACGTATCAATCTTGCCAATACTTTTGAGCTCAAGATGAAAAGGTACAACAACAATGGGTTGCCTTGCTGCAAGCCCATGGTGGACGTGAACCAGTTGATGGTCGACCATTAATCAACACCAAATATGATGGTTTTTTGATGCATCCCATAACCAAGTCCACAAACTTGTTGGTGAACCAACTTTTTTCATCATTGCATCCAGAAAATCCACCCTGATGATATTATAGGCTCGCTACATATCAAGCTTGAGTGCCATCAATCTCTTTCCTTAACCTCTTGATGCCATCGAATGTAGGACCTCTTACGTGACAACACATTATCTACAATTAAGTTGATCACCTCATTTTTTCTTTTTTTTTACAAAGTTGATATTTATCATTTATTGACTTAACATCGATTAGAACCTTATATTACTAGTAGAAAAGTGCATAGGCCATGCACGTGAAGCTTTTTTATTTTAATAATGGGGGATTTCGCTGCAACCCCTTATGTCAAATTGTAATTAAGAAAAAAAAACTCAAGTTCATAATTTAATTCACTACGACCACCAAATTTTTTAAACCAACTAGGTGTGTTCACGTGTCAAGTGCAGAAGTTCTCCTCAGCGGCAAAAGATGTAAATGTCCCGCAGTAATCGCTTTGAAAAAAACGGATCACTTCAAAAATGTGGACTGCTCGTATATAGAGGACTGCGATCATGATTTACAGTCCTCACAAGTAATGTCATATTTCTAAGTCTTCATTAGAACTGCGATCATGATCATGATCTTACAAAAATGTAATGTTTCTGAGTCTTTTATAGGACCGCGATCATGATCATAGTCCTCTTTATTTGGACTGCAACCATGATCGCAAATCTCAAAAAAAAAGTTATATTTTCGAGTCTTTATAGGACTGGGACCATGATCACAGTCCTACAAAAACACAATTTTTAGCCCATGTTGGGAATGCAACAATGATCACAGTCCTTGCAAAATGTCTAATTTTGAATTAATAAAAGGAGTATGACTGTATCTGTAGTCTCTAATAAAGGCCGCAGTTCTTACAGAGGACTGTGATCATGAGTTGTAATTCTCATATCAGCTTCGCCATCATCAGCATACCCCCGTTCAACAACATCGAATGATACCCAATGCTTTTCAAATCTAAAAATCACATCGATCACAAATATAAACAAAACTCATTGGAGCAAGAACAAACGAGATCCGCAAAAGGTCGATCCAAAAAAATGGGTTCGGGAACTCTGCCCCTGAGATTCTCAAGAAGGGCTCCTTGCCCCCTTCCCAACCCCACAACGATCTAATTGCGTAGGTCGATCCGCGAATTACTCTGCGTCGGGGTTAAGGTTGAGAGGAGAGTAACTTCGGGGGCCATGAGGAAGGGTAAAAGAGGAAATTAAAATATACAAAGAAGTGATGATTGAGAGAAATCAATTTAAACTGACGTGGATGAGGCTGTTGCGAATAAAAATAGAGGTTGAGTTTTCTCTTAATTATGAAAGAAAGTAAGTGGCTGTAGCAAAATTTTCCCTTAGTATTCCCAAATTTGATAGAGAAATCTATTTCATAATTTATTTTAATTATTTGATTATAAAAATTTACAATTCTTTATTGAACATAAGATATAGTTATTTTCTGCATAAAATAGAACAGATGATTGAATATAAAGAAATAATACTCAATGAAAAATAAAGAAAAGAGAAAAAGGAAGAATAAAAAGAAAACAAAATGTTTAAAATAGGAAAAGGAATTAGAAAAAATAAAATTGAATCAAATAAAAAATAAAAGTAAAAATAACAATATAGAAAGAAAGAAGTGAAACAATAAAGAAGAAATAAATAAAACATTTAGAGAAAAAGAAAAAATAGTTAAAAGTTAATTAGAAAAGAATGAAAATCACTAGAATAAAAATTTAAAATTTAAAAAAGAAGAAAAAAAATAATTTGAACAAAAAACACTAAAAGAAATTTAGAAATAAATAAAGTAGAATGTGAAAAAATATGGTGAAAAATGGAAAAATAACACACAGTAAAAAAAGGAGAAAAAGAAAATCTAGAAGGAAATGGAAGAATAATTAAAGAATAAATAAAAAACAAAAATTAAAAAACTCTAGAAATATAAAAGAAAGAATGGGGAAAATAAAGTAAAAGGTATAGGTGTAAGAAATAAAGAAGAAAAGGAAAAAGTAAAAAGAAATCATATAAAAATAGAAAAAATTATAAACAATCAAAAAATGGAAGAAAAATTAAAAAATAAGCCTAAAAAATTTAACGAAAAGTAAAGAAAGACTTGGAGAATAGGAAAAAAAGAGTTTACAAAATGTGGAAATAAGAATAAAAATTTAGTAGTTAGAATAAACTAAACAAAATAAAATATACAGGAAAAGCAGATCAAATCTAAAATAAAAAGAAATTTTTGGAAAGTAAAGAAACAATATAAAAAAGAAAATAAAAATATAAGATAAATAAAATAAGGAATTGATTAAGAGAATGAAAAAAATTTTAACATATTCAAAAAATAAGCATAAAAAATATGAAGGAAAAAAGTTTTTTTTTTGGGAAAAACTAGAAATAATTAAAATAAGAGAAAGAACCATGAATAATGAAAGAAAAGAAAGAACAAAAGTAGAAAATATGGAAAAAAAAAGTAAAAGAAAAGAATTGTGAAAATAACACAATAAGTAAGAAAATAAGTAAAAGGTCAAAAATTGACAGTAAAAAAATTTATGGAAAGCAAAGAAAGAAAAGAATAAAAAATAAATAAAATAAAAACGTATAGATAAAAAATCAATAAATTAAATAAATAATATTTATTAGAGTTTATAAAATGAAAAATGAAAAAAATGAGTAAGAAAAGAAACCGATGAATACACAAAGAATATAGAAAGCAAAGGAAAAAAAGATTCAAAAACAAAAGAAAGGAAAAATGGATTAAAAAGAAGGTAAACAATTAGTAAGAATGAAAAAACTTGAGAAAAAGAGGAGAAAAGAGAGTTTAAATATTTGGTAAATATTAGAATTTTCACCAGTCATATCGGATCCGTACAGTGAGAACAGAAATAACATGCCATGTAAAAACTTAAAAAATCACGCTCTTCAACCTCTTTTCCAAGCTCGTGCATTAAAAAAAAATTAGAATCATCCCCATGAACCAACCAATTACTGGAAAGATGAAATGATGAGAATAAACCTTAACATACTTGTCATCGTCTCATTGGTAATAGACCATCATAGACTGAAAGAAGAAGAAGACGACAAAACTAAAAAAGAACTCAAAATACAACGCACTCTTCAACCTCTACTCCACGCTATTGCATTGTGAAAAGCAAAAATTAGAATCATCCCATAGAGCAATCAATTATTGAAAAATAAAACAAATTGTTGGCCCAAAGGGCCATCACTTTAGTTTTGATGATGATTAACTCATGTAGTTATAGTTTACTAATGATCTTGTACCTAATTAGTTTCAGATATTTGATCAAGATCTTAGTAGGTGTTTGGCTTCAACAAAGGAGTTTTGGAGCAAACACGTGTAGATTCAAGAGCTCGCGCGTTAAGATCGCATCTAGCACTCGGTTGGAATCAAGCTCGTTAAATCGCATTTGGATCGAGTCGGCTTGAAGACAAGAAGACCTCAGTTTGATTTGTTTAGTTTGTTTAGATCTCGTGTAAAGCTAGATAGTGTTGATATGCTCAAGTTCGCACACACACAAGTTTAAAGTTTATTGGTTTTCGGTTTAACCGGTTTTGTATTTCATATAAAAAACATAGATATATATCTTATATGTATATTGGATTCTATCCATATACAATATGCTTCAAAGTTGTTTAAATATCATGTTTTTGTATTTATATAAGTTTTGGAGAAAATGATTTTTCATTTCAAAATCCAAGTTTTGGAAAATACGGTTTTTGTTTAAAGGCTAAATTTCAATATCACAAAAACGGTTCAAATAATTTATAATGTGTTGATTTTTGGTCACACATATTTGTTATTCAAAGATATTACAAGAACTTATTTTTTGTGGAATTTTATGTAATTTTATGGTATTTTATGGAAGTTAAAAAGACAAGTTTTTAATCCCTAAAACATCAGCCAGACCACACTGGCGGTCGAACGGTCGGTCGACCGGACCAGTGGTCGGTCGACCGGATCGGTAGTCGGTCGACCGGATCGGTTGACCGATGTGCACGAGAACGTGCACATGGCCAGCCAACTTGGCCGGTCTACCGCGCGGTCGACCGACTGAAAGCACCCCACTCTCGGGTGCTGGCCCGGTCGACCGGGCGGTCTACCGATGGCTTGGCCCGGTCGACCGGGAGATCGACCAGAGGCACAACGGTCAGAAATATGACCGTTGCGCCGGTCGATCGGGCGGTCGATCGGAGGGCAGTTTTTTGCCTTTTCCAGACTGTCAACGGGCAGATTTTTGAGAGGCTATATATATATATCTTCTCTTGAGCTGTTTTATATAAGTTTTTAGAGAGAAATTTTTTCCAATCTTTATAAGATTTTAGCAACAAGATTTTAAAGAGTATTTGGGTTAAAAAGATCTATCTTTATTTTTTTCAAGGTTTGGAAAAATCAAAGAAAAGGAGAAGTCTTTGGGAATTGTTTTTGATCTCCATTTCTATTTTATCCTAGAAGTTTTCCCAAGTATTTTCTTTGTGATTTTGATTTTCAACTCCTTGTTTTCTCACACTTGAGCTATCATATCTATCATTTCTATAGGATCTTGTTTTTATGGGAAAATTGGTTTGTGGCCTTTGTGATCACCAAAGTTGTTTGTGATCTTTGTGGTCACCAAGAGTTGTAGTCTTTCTTTGCTTTGGGTTTGTGGTTATCCCTCTAAGTGTAGAGGGGATTGTGGAGGAGTTTGAGTTTATTGGTATCTCTCTAAGTGTATAGGTGATTAAGATTAGAGTTTGGCTTTGTGCCCATCCTTCTAAGTGTAAGGTGATTGTTGGAGTTTTGGCTAAGTGCCTTATCCCTCTAGGTGTAAAGGTGATTGTTGTTATGCCTTACCTCTTGTGTAGATGTCGTTTTATTGGAGAGAGGAGTTATGTACTCCTATTTTGTATTTGCCAAATTCTCAGTAGAGGTTTCCTGTGTGGGAAGTCATGTGTGGACGTATAGTGAAAATCCTTCTGTGTGAAGGTGGGGACGTAGAGCAGTGGCTCGAACCTCGAAACATATCTCGGTGTTCGCGATTGATCCACTATCTCTAAACTCTCTCTCTTTATATCTTGCATTGATTCATATTGCTCATATCATATCATATTATATATATATATATATTATATATATATATATATATATATATATATATATATATATATATATATATATATATATATGGGGTTACTGTACCTCAGCCGGCAGGCTGAGAGAGTTCTCTCAGCCGGCGGATGTGGCAACATCACCGCCCCATATCTGTCATAATTTTTGGCGGACAAAATCCTGAAAAATCCCGCTTAATTTACTGTCAGTCACGTCAACTTTCTATTTTCCAAAAATACCCTCCCTCACAACTTTCTACCTTATGTAAAAAAGTTGGCTTTCAAAAAAATTTACAGCTCTAAAATTTCAACCGGCGATTCTGATCCAATTAGTTATTTTCTTTCACAAATTTGATCCGTTTTTTAAAAATATATTTGCAACCGATGGCGCCTAAGAAATCATCCGTCGAAAAAGGTACTACAAAAAATGTTATTTTCAAAAAATTTTAGCGTTTGTGTATTTTAATAGTTTTAAATTTTTTTCAGATTTATTTCCGAGGTCGCAATTTTTTTATTTTTTTTTCAAATCTTGGAACCATGGTCGCAATTGAGAAAGAGATTTTGAAACTTTAGATGACGATTAAATTTTTAAATTTATAAATTTTGTAACACGACGATAAAGGTCCTATTTTTTTCAAAATTTTTTTTATTTCCTTCTATTTTTACTATGTCGCAGTGTTTTCGAAAAAAGTGATGTGCATATACTGCATGCGACCTAGGTCGCAGTTGATAAAATAATAGTTTCAGATTTTGCGACTTTAGATTTTTTTGTTTTTTTTTTGACCTTTCCTTGTAGCCGAATGCGACTTTGGTCGCAGTATATGAAACTTACTTTTTTTCTTACATACTGACGACATGGGTTTGCAATTGTTTAGATATGAGTTGTCGTCTACTGCGACCAAGGTCGCAGTGTATTTCTCGTCATTTGTTTTATCATACTTGGGTCGCAGCTGTTTTTGATTGCACAGTAGTCTTTTGCGACCATGGTCGCAGTGTCAAACTGGGTCGCAGTTGTTTCTGATTGCACTGTAGTCTTATGCGACCTTGGTCGCAGTGTCGTCCCTGGTACAAGTTTATGTTTGCAGTGTATGACTGCGACCGTGGTTGCAGTTTATAAAAAAAAATATGCTTTTTAAAAACATTGGTCGCAGTGTATGATTGATTGTAGTCTTATGCGACACTGGTCGCAGTGTCGTCCGGGTGCAAGTTGTTTGTGTTTGCATTGTATGACTGCGACCGAAGTCGCAGTTTATTAAAAACAAATATGCCTTTTACTCCCTTATAATTTTTAAATGATCATTGGTCTGAACTGTTTAATTTTTCTTACTATGTAGGTAAACAACAGATAAAGGTTCGTCCTCTGAGATCAAGCCTGAAACCTATGTGCGAGTTCATGAAGAAATTTAAAAAGTACATTCAGACAGATTTCGTAGAGGCGATGAACAATACACCATTTGGCCCAATCTTCATGGCGTTCTACAATGAAGAATTTGGAGCTGAAAAGGGTCTAAAATCAAACGTTGTTGTACTGCGTATTTTAGACCAGTATGATAGGAATATAAGGACATTTAGAATTGGGGGCAAACAGATTGAGTTAACAGTTGAGAATGTTGCCCTCACATTTGGTCTACCTATCATTGGGGCAGATTTTGTGATGAATAAAACATGTACGATGAAAGATAGAGGGGTGATAAAACATTATTTCCCCAATATAAAGAAGATCACTAAAGTATCCATTGAAGATGCTTTGGATGATCTTCTGGTCAAGAAGAGGGGAGGCGTGAAGTAGATGTGACAAAGGATGAACAGCTTGAACAGCAAATGACTTTACATGAAATTATAAGAGACATGCAAAGACTTGCAGCTCAAGACTTTACCACATTAATCATCCTATACATGTCGGCCACTCTTTTCTTCTCTGGCAATAAATGCACGGTGCCGTGGTATATTGTGGAACAGATTGCCATATGCAGCTGATGAGGACAATATGCTGGGCAAAAGCTGTTTGGCAATTCCTGATTGAGTCAATGGACATCTTCAGGAAAACCACGTACGAGCTGCAAGGATGCTCCGTGCAAATAATTGTAAGTACAAATCTCAAATTTGGCCAACATTGTATGAAATTTAGCCAAAAAAATTGTGAATATCTGTTTAAACTATTTAATTTTCCTTTTTTGCAATATTGGCTATGTGAGAGGGCTCCTATTTTTGAGCCGAGGTCTGGTTCGGAGGACATAACCCCACGCGTTTTAAGATGGGACCTCCAAAATATTAGTAGATCTCTACTTGAAGTTGATCTAAGTGAGATTGACAGCAATATTGTAAGTTAGACTTCTTTTTATGTTCACTACAAATAAAATGAGACCATAGTCGCAGTATTGAGCTGCACCTTTCGCAGTTCGTTTTGTGCCTGAAAAACAATGTGCGACCATGGTCGCATTCTCCTGAAAATACCTTTTACATGGATTGCGACTATGGTCGCAGTGTTGAGCTGCATGGCTTGGCAGATAATTTGGGCACGACAAACATACTGCGACCATGGTCGCATTCTTTTAAAAATACTTCATAAATAAACTGCGACCATGGTCGCTGTATCATTATTTCATTGTTTTATTTTTAACTTACCGTTTTCTGTTTATTTTCAGATTTTGAATTGAATGGCCAACATCTCTATTGTTGAAAAAAAATGGTTGGCCTTCCTGTTGAAGGGAAAGAGGAGGAGGAAGAAGAAGAAGGGAAGATGAAGATGAAGATGAAGAAGGAGAAGAAGAAGGAGATGAAGGAGGCCATACAAATAATGAAGCTTACATCCCGGCAGAAAAGGAGCCAGAACCGGCTGAAACGAGTGAGCAAGAACTAGTTTTTGAAGGTTATTTGCCACCTCCACCGGATGTTCAAGCAGAAGAAATAAAACAATTGAGGTCTCAAAATCAGTACTTGAGAGAATATGTTTCTCAGCTTGAAAAAAAATTGAAAATATGGAGACTGAGAACAGACTCAAGGCTGAATTAAAATTAAAAAGGAGACAAAAAAGAGAGAAGAAAAAACAAAAAAGGCAGCAGAGGAAATTAAAAGTTAAAGAAGAGGAAGAAGAAGAGCTGCTGAGAGCAGCCGCTGCTGCGAAGAAGGAGAAGGAGAAGAAGAGGGAAGAAGAGAAGGAAAAGGAGAAGAGGAGGAGAGAAGTGGAGGAGAAGGAGAAGGAGAATAGAAGAGGGAAGAGGAGGAGAATGAAAGGAGAATGAGGGAAGAAGAAGAGAAGGAAAAGAAGAGGAGGGAAAAGGAGGGGCAGGAAAAGGAGGAGAGGAGGAGGGAGGAGGAGGGGCAGGAGAGGAGGAGGAGGGAAGAGAAGAGAATGAGAAGAGGAGGAAGGTGTTGAACGAGTTAAAGAAGAAGGGGAGAAAAAGAGAAAAGTGGCGGAAGAGGAAATTAGAAGGAAGGGTGAAGAGGAAAAGGAGCACAAAATAATGAAGGAACAGATGGAGAAGCGGGCTGAAGAGGAGAAGAAGAAAAAATTGAAAGAGGATAAAATCATGGGTTCTGAATCTATTTTAAATATTCCTGGAGAAGATATGCCATGTTTTTCTCTGAATATAACTCAAATGATTCAAGAAATCCAAAGAGATAGAGCTTCTGAGGAAGAAATTTAAGAACATACTCCGCCTCAGAAGCAATCCTCAAAAGAAGCTGTTTTGGAATACTCTAAAGGAACGATAGAAAGGGGAGTCAAAGAACGCAAGCGCGCTGAAAGAGATCGCGATGACTCCGACTTCGTTTATCCAAAACAGAAGAAGAAAAAAATGAACATCCTCTTCCACAGCCTGCGGCTGGGAGTTCTGCCGCTGGTTTTGGCGACAAAGAGATTTCCTCTACTGAGCCAAAATCGAGAGAATTGACCGAAACCAGAGCATACAGAATTCTGCATCCCCATCAACAAGCTCTTATAAAAAATTTCTTCGACAAGTCCTTCTCTGAGTAAGTTAATTCATATCAAAAAATCTGTTATACCTTTATATAAGAACATTTAAATTACTAACTTTATTTTGAATATCTTGCAGCTCTACTGCGTATCAGGATACCGAGAACGGAATCATTATTACAAGGAATGACATTGAGGACCTGATATTCAGTAGAGACTTAGATGCAAATATAATTCATTTTTACATGCAGCATCTAGAGAAGGGAAAAGGATTAAAAAGCATATTCTTCCGGAGCGAAGCTTGGGTAAAAATCTACTTTCTCCTTTACGGTTTACTGTAATATCAATTGTGGAACAGATTACTTATATTCTCTATCTCTGTGTAGGCGTGTACTGCGACTAAGGTCGCAACTGCAACTAAGGTCGCAGTTTATAATTAAAATGTACTGCTACTAACTATTGTACTGCGACTAAAGTCGCAGTTTATAATTAAAATGTATTGCGACTTAACTCATGTTCTCTATGTGTAGGCATGTACTGTGACTTAGGTCGCAGTTTATAATTAAAATGTATTGCGACAAACTCATGTTCTCTCTGTGTAGGCATGTACTGCGACTATGGTCGCAGCTGCGACTATGGTCGCAGTTTCTAATTAAAATGTACTGCTACTAACTCATGAACTGCGACTAAGGTCGCAGTTTATAATTAAAATGTATTGCGACTAACTCATGTTCTCTCTGTGTAGGCATGTACTGCGACTATGGTCGCAGCTGCAACTAAGGTCGTACTATCTCATGTACTGCGACTAAGGTCGCAGTTTATAATTAAGATGTATTGCGACTAACTCATGTACTGCGACTAAGGTCGCAGTTAAAAAATATGCTAATAAGAAACGTTGCGACCTTGATCGCAGTGTCTTGTCTTGACTTAATGACTTCTTATTTTAATTAATTTTTTCTTATATTTTAATTAATTAAATTCATTTTGTATTTTATTTATTTTTTTCTTCTTGTCCGCAGCACGGTGTCGTAAATAAAAGTGAAGATTTGGAAGATCATTTCATCAAGCAGAAGCTGTTGAAAAACTGGACAGCTGATGTGCAGTACATGTTCTTCCCGATCAATCACAAACATAGTGCCGACGAACCCGGATTTCACTGGACCTTGTTGGTATTTGATGCCGATACACAAGAGTGGATTTTTTACAACTCTTTGGTTCCAGCTGACAAAAAAAGTAGTATATTACATCTTTACCAAAAAGATGCAAAAATAATGGTGAGTTGAAATTTAATATTTCGATTACTGGAAACTGGCATTTAATTTTATTAATACTAATTTTTGTTTCTATTGACATTGCAGAAAGAAAGATTAATAAAGACTTTTCAGATTGATTTCAATAAATTAATGAGAAAAATAAATATAAAATACAGAAGATGTCCCCAACAAACAAACAGGTATATAATTTTTTGACATCTCCTTACCTTTCATATTTTCTACCTTTTTTTAGTAATAAAATCTAATTTCATTTAATGATTACTCTGTGGAATTTTCAGTGTTGATTGCGGTGTATATGTATGCAAGTACATGGAAAGCATAGCGTCTGGTAGTCCATCAGCTGTTGATGATATTACGGATGCTGATGTACAGAGACTAAGAAGTGAGCTTGCATACATGATACTTGCAGATAGAGAGAAGAGTTGGGATGAAGAAACAGAAATTATACGAAGGACAGTATTTAATGATTAACAGTTGACAATTTATTGGTATAGAACATTTTTTTATTTATAATGTAAAAATAATTGCAATTGCAATTCATTGCATAATTTTTTTGTTGTATTGATTTAATTTATAAACATTTCTATAGATTTATTTATAATAAGTTCCATTGATTATTTCCATTCTATATTTGTTACAACTTGGAATTTACTATTGCGTACTGATGTTAGAAACAAACATGCGTTCAGTAATTGTATTGCGACCAAGTCGCAGTATTGACCTATTTGAGATACAGTGTTTCCTTGTGCGGCGATACTTTAATCGAGATAGCGTTAATGGTCGCAGTAACTTAATCATTTATCAGTTACTAATGCGACTACGGTCGCAATAATGAACTGTTTTATAGTTCAAAGTAATTTAAAGTTATAGTGTATTATCTTTTAAACTTTTTTGGATAACTGAATAGTCACCTAGGAAGTATACAATTTTTTGGGAAAAGGTAGAAATAAATTTGGAGATATTCACGTGGTCCAAGGGATTAGGTAGAAAATGCTGTACAATTGTTACAAATCTTCATTTTAACTATTTTACGCTAAATGAATATACTGCGACCAAGGTCGTAGTTAATAATTAAATTATTTCACCCGAAAAGTAAATTTTAAAATGAAGGTTGCGACTTTGGTCGTAGTTGCTGGCAGCAGTCTTAATAAAACAACAAAACTGCGACCTTGGTCGGAATTGCTGGCGGGAGTCTAAATAAAAAACAAGACTACGACCTTGGTCGCTGTGCATGTTAATATAAAGGAAACACCTAACTAACGTACTGCGACCTTAGTCGCAGTCCATGTAATGCGACCCTAGATTGCAATTACTGGCCATCTTTATCAATAAAAATACTGCGACCTTGGTCGCAATTAACCATGTACACTGCGACCAAAGTCTCTGACTAACGTCGCAGTTTAAATGTACGCTGCGACCAAAGACTCTGACTACATTATATACAAAAAATTAAACTATAAACTAGAATTTTGTAGCAGTAAAACTTTAAAGTACAACTACATACAAAAATAATACAGTAGAAATCAAAGAATGATAATAAATCTGATTATAATGACACGCCAGTGGCGGACTGCGACTTAATCTCTATACACTGTGCGACCATGGTCGCACTTCATAAAAAATTGAAGTCTTTGTTCCTTCGAGATGGAGGCAACCCAAACCTACTTCTTCTGCCAATAAAAAAATAAATAGTAAGAATTTTAAAGATTAATCGGTATAAAAAAAATGATTAACAGGTTTAATATAATACCAGTAACGGACAACCAGTCCTGTAATGGCCCAGCTCTTGGCAGTTATCACATCTTCGATGCTTACTTCCTTCTGATATATAGAATCTTCAAAATCAGACTTAAGCCTGGATGCAGCTCTAGGCCACCCCTTGGTTGGTACAGGACCAATTGGATCACATATATTCAATTCTTCACCATCTCGCAATACGACAACGGATCCACTGGAACCAACCGCAGTTTTAGGCTGTGATGAATGATCATTTCCTAACATGGCTCTGTATTCTCTAGTGGTATCTTGGGCAAAACTTTCCAAACTACCTCCAACTTTGAGACATTTTCATCAGAATCAGCGACCATCTCAAGAATTGCATTAAATTTTGAACGAATTGTCCACAATCTAGCCGTCCGTGGAGTGCCCTGACTGGGAAAAGGATTCATGCCATTTTCAATTGCAACATTTTTGTAACGAGCATCCAACCTCCATCTCTAAAGTATATATGATTCCGGTATATGTGTAACGTGATTGCGTCACAAAATACACAGAATATGTCTACATAGGATACCCTCTGTTTCAAATAACGAGCAACTACAAGAAACATGAAGTTCCTTGCGCTTATCATAACTGACCTTTTCCCAGTTGTCTTTTGATTCTGAAAAATTACCAACCAAATATATTGATCCAGGTTTGTCATGTTCCACCTCTTCTGAAAATAGTGTCATTACAACTTCCTATTCCTTCTAGAACAACTGAAAAATCTTCGGTGTATACAACTTCGAAACCTATATCTCATATGGATTGGATGTACAATTGGGCACAGAATTCAACCCCTAAAATCTTGAAGAGATTCAGATGTACGACGGGAAGCAACAACTTTATCATATTGGTGAACAAATTCCACTAGTTTAGTGTTTGAGTTAACAAAACCATCAAAGAAGGAATTAATACTCTCAGACCTCTGACTGGTTGTCATTCCAGCACAGAAAACATCCTTGAGATATGCATTAACCCAATGTCCACGCAGCCTGTACATCTTCGTCAACCAACTGTCATCTTCTTCTTCTAACTGATATTTTTCATTCATCATACGCCATCGTTCCTCACAAGTGCTTATATCACGGGAGGTGTACCAAGCATGAAAATCGGAGACCATATCTTCTCCATACTTGTTTGCAATTGGGATTTGTTGCTCGGCAATATGTTTCCGCACATGCCAGAAACAGTAACGGTGCCGAGAAGTTGAAAAAACAATCTTGATGGCGTCACCACTCTGCGCATCTGATCAGTAATAATCAGCTTCGGTTCAACTCCATGCATGCACTTGAGCCATTTTTGAATAACCAAACAAAAGTATCCCTCTGCTCATCAGCAAGCAATGCACAGCCGAACAAAATTGACTGTCGGTGATGATTTACTCCAGTGAATGGAGCAAATGGCAAGCTCAAGTGATTAGTCCTGTATGTTGTGTCAAAAACGATCACATCACAGAACCTCAGATACGACGAAATAGCTCTTCCATCAGCCCAAAAAATGCTTCTAAGTGTGCCCGCGTTATCGACTTCACTTGAAAAGAAGAATTCTGGATCGGTCTCGGCTTTCTCTTGAAAATATTTGATAATAGCAATAAACTGGTGACCGCAGTTATTTCTACGTTGACGAGTAAAATCAATAACTTGTTGAGGGCTCACTTCTTCACAGCCTTCTCCCTGGCTCATTGCATTAACAACGCGGGAAATATTTGAAGGCCGCATTCCAACATCAACCAGATTGCTCATAATGCTTCTGCTAATTTTTGAACGATGATTCTGGTGAGAGTAATGGTGATGTACCTTATCCGGGCTTGACAATTCATGTGAATGAGTATCAACAAATTTTGTGATAACCCAATGTCTTTTGTCTAAAAAAAATGAAGACGTATATGCATCTCAGCAGGACAAGCTACTCTAGTGTTAACTCGACGATGCACTGTAAGCCCCTCTTGTCTTTTGTCACACAACTTCTTCAGACCTTCCTTGTTGCAGCAAAATTTTCTGCAAATAATCTCATAAGGAGGCTTCCGTGACTTATCTGTACCTTTTCTTCTCACGCTAAAACCTCTATTCCTTGTAAAACAATTGTAGAAATTGTATGCTTCCATATCCGACAGGAACTGTTTCCCTATAAACTTATCTGAGCTTCCAGACATTTCTCCATGTGCATTCATATCCTACAAAAAACAATTACACGAATTAAATGAATATAAATTTTTTTTAGATATCACTGTATTATAAAATATAAGTTATATAAATGCGACCAAGGTCGCATAAGAAATGAAAACTATATTACTTCTTATCAAATACTGCGACCAAGGTCGCAGTTATCCGTATGAGAAGAAATCTATATTACTTCTTACTAAAGACTGCGACCTAAGTCGCAGTAAATAAAAATAAGATTTCACATATGACATGAAATCTATAATACTCCTTTAATGAAGATTGCGACCTAAGTCGCAGTTATCCGTATGTGAAGAAATCTATACTACTCCTTACTAAAGACTGCGACTTAAGTCGCAGTTATCCGTATGTGAAGAAATCTATATTACTCCTTACCAAAGACTGCGACTTAAGTCGCAATTACCCGTATGTGAAGAAAGTTATATTACTCCTTACAAAAGACTGCGACCTAAGACGCATACCCAAAAAAAAAAAGATTTCACAACCGGAGATTATTTTCAAATAAGATTGCGACCGAATATTAAAACGGTCGCATTTCTGAAACTTTAAATCATTTGTTATAGGTCGCAGTACCTCATAGACTTAAAGAGAAAAATTCAATATTTAAGAAATTATTTTTAAAAAAATGAAACAATTAAAACCTGTTGATCGGCATGCAAAGATGTCAACCCTTCAAGATTTTCAATATTCTGAGAGAAAGTAGAACCAGATGCAATATCTTCCATATTTAGATCGCCAGTAGACTGCTCAGACGTCGACATTAATATTTTTGGAGAAAAAATTGATCTGAAAAGATTTATATTTTCAGAAAAAAAGTTTATCGCAGGCTGAAAAGGAGAAACTAGATCTTTCAAAAAGAGCTAAGGAAATAGGGGGAAAAGTAATTCATATAGAATAACCTAAACCTATAAAGAGCGGCCAAAAAGGGGGAATAATAATAAACAATAAGGAAGGTTACCGAAAGAGTTGCTTTTCATAAGGGGTATTTGGTAATTTAACTTCTTCCTAAAAGCGTGCCGCAAGTCAGTGAAGTGACAATTGAGCCACGTCACCGCAGGCTGAGAGAGTACTCTCAGCCCGCAGGCTGATATACATTTTCTCTCTCTATATATATATATGTGTGTGTTGTGTGTGTGTATATATGTATATATATGTATATTTATATGTATATATGTATGCGTGGTATTGTTTGTGTGCCTCACTAGTGTTGAACCAAGAGAGCTTCATATAGCACCTCAACTCTTATTAGAGGAATTTAGAGGAGATGGTCCAGAGCCCATCATCAGAAATTCGGCTACACTCTTTGGTTATACTTAGTGTGTTGTAATTATTTTTAATTCGACATCATTTGTCATTAGATTAGTCATACACCAATTCGCCCCCCTCCTCAGGTGTATTTTTAATTGGTATCAGAGCCTACGCTCTTGATATTAGGTTTACCAGTTAGGAGTGAGATCTTGCTTAAGCTAATGTATTATTTGCATTTGCACACATATAGTTTATAAACTCATGGATTACCTTTCCCCTCCTATGTTTAATGTTTCTAACATCAATATATGAAAACTTAGGATGAGTGCTTATTCAAAAGCCTTAGGAATGCATGTGTACCTTGCCACTATCAAGAAACCTTCTCTTGGTAATGACAAGCATCTAGAGGCCAATGCACAAGCCCTAGAGGCACTTAGGTGCACTATAAGCAAAGAATATCTTATGTTAGTTTCTCATTGTGATTCCGCTTTGCAGTGTGGAACACATTGACCTCTCTAAAGTTACAAACGACAAATCACGTGGAGAAGGAATCGAGTGAGGATGAGTCCGAACAAGCTTGCTACATGGTCCAAGGGAATGTCTCCCTTGAGATAAACTCGGACACCCACCTAGATAATAGTGCTAGTTCTTCAGGTGATAACCATATGGATGTTGATGCCTTAAATGAAGAACTTTCCATTGTATGTGAAAACTTGATA